>WYDI02022210.1:15034-25601 GCA_009867235.2 Psittacus erithacus
CAAGCAGCTTGGCCTCAGCACAGCCCGAGGGCTGGGGCGTGCAGAGCTCACCCATTGGGATGGCATCTTCAGGCCACGATCGCTGGCCCAGCCATGGAGGGCTCCATCCCAAGCCAACGCTTGTCTCCGCAGGTGAATACAACACCAACGAGGACGACCACACGGAGCAGCGGCGCCAAGTGGTGAAGATCCTCCCGCACCCCACGTACGATGCCAAGGTCAACAAGCACCACAACGACATCGCCCTCCTGGAGCTGGACCGGCCGCTGGTCTTCAGCAGCTACGTGACGCCCATCTGCACGGGCAGCCGGGAGTTCACCAACGCGCTGCTGAAGCACGGCATGGGCACGGTGAGCGGCTGGGGCAGCACGCTCTTCCGCGGCCGCCCCGCCACCGTGCTCCAGGTCCTTAAGGTGCCCTTTGTGGACCGGCCGACCTGCCTCAAGAGCACGGCCACCACCATCCTGCAGAACATGTTCTGCGCTGGCTTCCCAACCGGGGGCAGCGATACCTGCGGAGGGGACAGCGGAGGGCCCTACACCACTGAGATCGAGGGCACCTGGTTCCTCACGGGCATCACGAGCTGGGGAGAGGAGTGTGCCAAGCCGGGGAAGTACGGCATCTACACCAGGGTCTCCAAGTACCTGAAGTGGATAAAGGAAACCACAAGGCTTACCTAACCCAGTGCTGGGGATGGACTGATTACATGGAGAGAGACCGTAGCACCGATGTGTGCGTCAGAAATCACTGTGTTATAATAAACCTCTCTGAGAGAACCGATTTCTGCTCTTGGAAGGTGAAAGTCGAGAGGACGCGGTGGAAATGTGGTAATGAGGAAATAAAAAGGCCTTTTAATTACCCGTGGCTGCATTCCTGAACACACCGGCACTGCTGAGTGGTGTAAACCCCCATGTCCCACATGCAGAGGCTGGTGGGGATGAGCTGGGGTACGGGTCACTCATGCCTTGTGCCACTGTGTCACCAGCATTGCCCACGGCTGCTATACCATAGCAAAGGGAAGCCAGCACCAGCATCATCCCTGTAGCAGGAGGGAGGTGAACACACAGAGCATTGTACCTGCAGCACTCTTGGCCAGGTGTTTTCACATGAACAAAGCCAAGATGGATCACAGGCAACAAGAGATGCTCCTCCTGCTTTAGGATGGCATAAAACTGACTGTATAAATGACCTAAAATCTGCATAAAACTCATCTAAAGGTAGCGGCCTGCTTTATGCTAATGATTTCTGCTGAGCCTTGTTAGGATTATGAAGAGAACTGCTTAGTGCTCATTACCTGTCTTGGTCTCCAGATTAATCATGTTAAGAGGCTGCAGCCATAGATGCTGCTTGTGTTGACGGAGATGGTGCATTGCCCTCCCCATCGAGCTTGTGGGCTGTCCCCTGAGTGTAGACAGTGTGGGACACCCCAGTCTGAGCAGAAACCTTGCTGGGAGGTGCCTGCCCTGTGCCTGGGGTGGGCAATGGCACTGACACACATGGAGAAGGATGTGGCATCCCATGGAAAGGCTATGATGGGCAGAGGTCCTCTGTCAGGCTGATTCAAATGGGCTTAGTTCAAGGGGAGGGAGTAATGCCAGAGGTATGGAGGTTACCTCTGATTAGTGCTGGTTCATCTCATATCTCCCTCCATGGAAAACTGCAGGGGTGCACAGGGAAAAGCATTGCCTTGTGGAACCACATCATGGTGCCCCAGCATGGATGTGCAGCTCTGCACAGGCTTCACCTCATTGCAGCCACCATGCACAGGACCAGGCATGTCTCCAGAGGCAGAACACCATTGACAGGGATCTCTTCCCTCACACCGGGTGAGATGTGTCCCCCACACCACCTCCAACAGGGCTGCTGCTGCCCCTATAGCCCCAATGTACCCCACCATGAGCACAGCCCATGGTCCCCAGCCCGGACCAGCGCTGGGATGCAGGACTGTGATGGAGAACCCCTGAGGCAGGGCAGGATATCAATAGCTGCTATTTCAGATGCTGGTATGAGCACTAAGGTGCCTCTCCCAATTTCATTGCCACTGCATCCAGCAGGAAGCTAATTGGATCATCCCCCACTGCTTACTTTAAAACCAAAATGCATGTAAGGAGGTTATATTTGTTCCAAGGAAATGAAATAAAATCAATACTGTGAGAATGACTTTTTTCCCCTCAAATTCCATAGCAGAGGTATCTCTGGACAGAATTGCATATTCCCAGATGAATTTATTTAACAAGTTTTTAATCTTTAAATATAGATTTAACACATTTTTTTACAGGTACATATACAATATAGTTCATTTCACCTTGCAGTCAGAGAAAACTCTCCACTGTGATTTACCCCTATACACGAAGCACCTACTTCAACAGCATACTTAAGGTAAGACACCATGTCGTGTGCAAAGTTTCAAATGTTAAAAACCTCAGACTGTACAGATTGGCAGAACTGATCAACCTCATAAATTAGGAAAAGCTCAGATTTAAAACGATGGAAGACAAAAAAGATTAAAACCATCGAATATGCAATATGTGCTATGTTTGAGACAAGTATTTACAGTTGTACCTCAAAACGTGTACTCTTACCACAAGAATCCTTACCGCTAATGACAGCCTCAAGAGTTATTTCAGACACTTTTGGTTTTCCACCTATCAAGTGCATTGTGACCAGTTTTGACGTGGATGGAAAGAACCATCAGTGACTTCAAACTCCTCTGCTGTGGTTGCCAGTGGCTGAAGAACACTGGGATCTTCCCAGTTCCTGCTCAGTCCATACTCAGCTGGTTACATCTATGAGGGTGTATAGGGGTTACCCACAATACTGGCCACCCAAACTGGAACCAGCCCACTTCTGAGTGCCAGCGTGGTGGGGAACCCCCTGGGCATCCACAGCCATGAAGTAGGGCAGTGATTCCCTCATACAAAAATGGTCACTGAATAACCCAACCCCAATGTGTTTGAACTTAACAGCATGAGACTGCGTTTAAGAACCCCTGGATCACAAATCAGAGTCAGATCATCAAGGTCCTCCTTCAGTTCATGGTATAAAGCATTTCGTTTTGACGGGACAGAGCAAATTCACTACCACATGCAAACTATTAACCCTGCTCTCGACACAGTCAGATGCTCTTTGCACACATCTGCTCAAAAGTCAAACCACCTGTACCCATGTTCTACAAAAGCAAAACTAGACAAAGAAACACCAACTTAAATGGTGAGTGTTCAATATGCTGTTTTCTTTCTCAAAAGTTCAACAGATACATTATTGTTAAAGATGCTGAAAAGTACAGTCTTAATCACAAGAACACCCTTAGTGCAAACATGGACATTTAACTTGGATTTATGGCACGTGTTCCAAAAGTACATACATTTAATGTAAACTTCAACACTTGCTCAATACAGGTTTCAGCCTTGGGACGCTTTGGGACCCTAAGTGATTGGTGACAACCCTGAGTTGTCAGTTTGACCTGATCCAAACCTCACTGAAATCAATGGGACTGACTGCAAGGGGCTGGAGTCAGGCCCTAAGTGCAAAGAGAGGAACTTTAGTGTTATTGCATCTTCACGTGTGAGTCAGCCAGATGATGCTCTTACAGAACATCACATTCACATACCTGAAGTAGGTAGCTAAGAAAAACCCAGCCATAAAAATCAATTCAACAGGACATAGAGCTGCTTAGTTTGCTTTTTTTTTTGGTGGTGATGGGTTTTTGGTTTACCAAACCTCAACTCTTTTATTTGCAACTTCAACAGTGGTCAGCTAATATATGGAGGTAAAGCCTTCAACCTGTAGAGGAAATTTCAAGCATCTAAACAAAGTGTCAGGAAACTGTAGTGTACTTTTCTGATGGAACGTGATGAATGTCATGGAAAAACAGCAGGAAAAATGAACAAAATACTGTACTTTCCAGAGGAGAGGAAAGAACAAAGGGATAGAGCAGAAATGGCTTCCTTGATGACTATGAGAAGCTGCTTAGGACCCCGGTCCCGTTCAGTGCAGATGAAGCTGTGGAGGTCTGTGAATGTGATGAACAGTACAGGACAACTCCAACTATTGTGTTATTTCTCTGTAACACTTAGTTGAAAGCTTCCAAAGAGCATCGAAAATGGGATGCTACTTGTTCACCCTTAATTCAAGGGGAACTAAACTTTCTCGTGTTACACAGGGCGCCATCTATAAAGTAATGAAGAATGATGTTAATATTAAAGCATCTTATTCCGTGAAATACATTGTTCCCTGCAATCACGTAACATTTGTATAGCATAAAAACCCCAAGTGCTCTCCTGTGGTTCTCCTTCAAAGCTGAACTCCCACTTGCTTCAGTGAGAGCCTTGTCTAGGGCAGGACCACAGGGTTTGACTCATTTCCATCACCTATCACTTGATTATCACAGTGTGACCAGCCGATATCTTCTCTAGGCTCCTTATTTTGTCAGGCTTTTTTACAGCATTAGGAAACAGCTGTTCTGTGAAGCTGGCTGGCATTGGGTTGGACAAGGAGACCCTGCTTTACATTTCAAAAGCCCAAAAGAACTCAACAGTACCTTTAATGGACCCTGCATACATACAAAAGCCTGCGGCTGCATGTTAAAGTGCATGAGTTCTAGTGCAAAGAGCTGTGCTGCATCTGCAAAGCTACAAATGGTATTTTAAGTGGAACTTAGGCAAAACTGGTGCATTTCAGCCAACATGCTCATGTCAGCCCGCAGGAGCTTAAGAGATCAGCCACCTCTGATACTCTTATGGGGCAGATTTAGGCCACAGAAGGGGTTTCCTCAAGCTCAGCACATTTGATCCCCACCGCCCTGGCCAGCAGGAGCAGACATGCAAGCGTGGACCTTCAGGCACTACCAGCGAGGGAAACCTTTACTCAGCTTTATTGCAAGAGCACATGCAGGGGATCCCCTTAAGGCTTAGAAGTGATGATTTAGCAAGTAGGGTGTTACAACAAACTAGGAGAGGGTCTGGTGTGTAGAACAGGAGCCTGCATCCTCCTTAAACCAAGGGAGTGCGTGCCCCTTGGCATGGAGCATCCTTCCATGCCTGCTCTGAATGCTCCCTGCCTTGGGGCTCAAGTCAAATCCTGCCGTGTAACATGTTTTGTTGCTTAAAAGAAGTTAGAAGTTGTAGCAATATTTCTTTTATGTATATAATGAGCAAAGGCATTTATCACTGCTCCCATTTTTCATTTGAATTTCTGGTTTTGTTCAGGCTATTCCACTTCCTGATCTCTCTAAAATAAATCAGTTTCATGCTATCTCCATGCAGCGAGTGCAAACTGAACACTTGCCCTTCTCTCTAACCCAGCTTCTAAAAGCCAGGTGAAAAAAGCTGCAAATGCTTTGGTTCCATTTTGCTCTTCCTTCCCCCCCAAAAAATCCACCATGGATTCGCACAGGAGATAGAATAAATCTATTCAGAAGAAAGCAGCAAGGATTCATCTCAGAAGAGGCACACAAGAAGTGGTTTTCAAAACAACCTCCAAGCCAGCTCTCTTCCTCTCAAACAGCTTCATAGCTTATACTTATATCCAAGCCAAGATGTACATAAAGCTTAATAAAGTTTCCTCCTTCGCAAACAGAGATATGCATCAAAACACTTTCTTTATCAACAGTTACATGGCATTGCCAATAGTCACCACTCATCTATAAGGACATTTATCCGTGCAACCATGTGAGGGAAGGAAGAGAAATCAGCTGTGGATGCGTTAGGATGTTTCAAGCTGAGCTTTGCGCACAGGCTCCATGGTGGATTTGCAAGGCTGGCAAGGGTAGGGGAGCAGGGCATCGACCAAATACACACCTGATAACTTAAATTGGGCAGCAGAAAGGTCCCTGCAACTTCATTATGGTTTGTACTGGCTCAACACTGGGATAATTTGCAAGAGGGGAGAGGAACAGCCTGGAAGCGTGTGGGTATCAGCCATCCTGTGGTGGGAGCTTTCTGTTAGTGCCTCAGTATAAATGAAAGAAAACATGTTAGGGTAAGAGAACCCTTTCATCCATCCATCTAAAGGCTTTGCACTGAAAAAAATCCAAATCTCAGGTCTGTATGAATTCTGGTTGTGAAACTCTGTCATTGGAGATAGATTTCTATTTATTGCAGGGACCCAGAGCTGAGCAATAACAGAACTAACCTATAAAGGGTCAAGACTGCATTTGTCCCAGCACTGAAGTGACCCCAGCAAGCTCTAAGCTCTTGGGGACCCCACGTTAATCAAGCTTACCCTGCTGACATGCAAACCAGCACTTCAGCACAAGCAGCTATTAATGTATGAGGGCTACAGTGCTCCCTCCTGCCCCTACTTTGCTGTACAAGCTTGGCTGCCTAATTCTGCCTCTGCTATACTGGAGCAAGAGCTCCATCTTCTGAAGAAGTAGGAAAGAGCCTAATTCAGACTGCATCCCTGAGCAGGCAGTGGGACAAAGTCACCTGCAGTATAAAATGACCAGCCCATAGAGGAAAGGGAATTGCTAAATGCAAAGGTACTGTTTGAAATCAGGTTTCAAAGTGCAAGTACATTATGGCTATAACGACACATCACTGAAAAGCTCTAGGAATAGCTCTAGGAAAACATCCTACCTCACCCTAAAGTATTGCCTGGAGCGCATGGAAAATTAGAATCATGCCTGAAGACTGCACACACCATCAGCAACAGGGAGAGAGGACAGGCTTCATCTGAACAGGGAAAACAGAGCCCAGTTCAACATGACCGCAAAGCACCTGAGACTCACAGGAGGAGCTCTCTGTGGTTTTGCATTGGGAAAGCCTCATCTGGCAACTCTATAAACCACCCTGGAGCTGTGAGTCTGCAGGTTTTGGGGGATATGACCACTGACAAAGCAAATCAGCGTTCAAAGTTTGCCAGCACCCATTTTCAAGATGAATTTATGGCTGGAGAAAACTCCTGCTCAGGCTCTGGTCCAGGACCCAGTGAGATGTGATAGCCAGGCTTGCTGGGAAGACAACACATAGTGCTTCAGGGTGGGAGTGTGCCAAGGGGAGTCCTCTCAGCAGCACTGAGATCCCACTACAAGCTGCCCCTTATATACAGTCAGAAAACCTCCAGACTGTAAAATTCAATTGCCCTGCACCAAAGGGGACAGAAAATACCTTCCTGTATAAGACGGATTTCACTGAAATACACTGGAAAAGCATCATAAGCTGACTGGGATTTTAAGCCTTTTAAAAGGCTTCCTTCATGTTCAACAAAACAATTGATTTTGACAAAAAGGAAGGACTTAAAAAGCACTCTACTTGCAAAATGTGTTTCATATGGTCAAAACAAGTGTATCTTTATTTTAACTGGACTAAATCAATGTGAGTTTTCTGAGCTGCTCCCATGGCAAACCCTGGTCTCCCGTTTCTAGTGGACAGCATGGTGATGAGGCAACACATGGAGCAGTGATGGTGATACACAGCAAGGGCGATAGGCTGCTCTTAAGGCATTTTTTGTGTCCTCTGTTATGCTTCCCTGCCTATTTCTATGTATATTTATGACTAGAAAACGAGCAACAGAACTTTTGAGACTAGAAGCCTTCTGCCAAAACCTGGTAACCTGTTTATCATAAATGTTCTTCTAACAAGCAGGCAGCAATGTGGGCAAAGGGAGGCTGCAGAAATGAAGTATTGCCCTTAAAGTGCTGGGGATCAGGCCACGGCATCTTTGGCAGCAGGAGGAGATTTTGCCTAGACATCTCTTATTCCCATGGGATTTGAGCTACAGCAGCGAGAAGACAAAGCAGTCCCGGGAATCCCTGCTCAGACTCCATCTCTTCTCCCCGATCTTCTACCCAGCGCTCTTGCAAAGAAATCTACGTTTTTAAATGCTTGGGTTTAATTTACTAGTGCCTAAAGTCACGGAAGTGTCTTAAGGCGTTAACAAACAGCAAAATAAAAGCTTAACTAACTACTCTTGCAGGCTTTTGGGAGTAGCTGCTTTCTGGTTTTTCCTGCAGAGGCATACGCAGCCGGATTTAGTACATCAAGTGTAATGCGAATGGCTTAAAAGACCTGACTGGAGTCGTAAGACACGTCTGCTAGGCGTGCTATATGATACCTGTGACTTTGGCACTCCGAAATCTGCAGTCACCGACCACCAGCTGCAGGCTGTGCACAGGAATCCAGCCTTCTTTTCTTCTGTTGAGGTTTTTCACCAACCTTTGAATGACAACGGCGTTAGGAACAGCAGCAAACCAGCCCAGGACCGGTTCCATATGGGCACACTACACAACCCCAGGTGCAACCAACACTCTGTTCAAACCAGGGAAGCATTTTAACAGGAGCTGGGTGTGCATTTAAAGTGTTCTTTTGAACTAAATATAGGAACCTAAATTAAAAAGCCCACATAGGAATAGGTGCCTTGGGCCCCTCTCTAGTCAATGGAGAGGACCATTGCTCTCTAGAGCACACATTATTCTGCCTGAGAGCTCCAGAGGTACCAGTTTTCCCTCTGTTGACTTCTGATGAAGCCAAGGGCAATAACTTCCTTCACTTCTCTGTTATTGAGCTAGACTGGTGGGATGAATTTAATCAGGATACTGTAAGTAAATTCAAGCCAAGACTGAGGCAGCTGGAAATACTCACGCTCATAAATGACATCCCTCTGTCTCATGCAGTGAAATATGTGCGAACAGAAAAGTTTGGTATGAGAAATCTTTGCTTGGCACTGGCCAAAAACACCATGAGGGGTGGTGAGCATCCAGCAAAACTGAGATGTCTTACATCTGGCTTTTGCTAACAACAAACTGGTTCTGCAGAATGTGGTTGGACCAGATGATCACAGCAGGTCCCTTCCAACTAAAATAGTCTGTTGCTATTCCATTCATTTCATTCTAATTGCCCTTGAAGTGCAAGGGCTGAAGATGTCAGCCAGGAATCCTCCACAGGGCTCCATGTCTGCGCATTTAAGAGCTAGCGACTGCACCAATCTGATCCAGGCTCCTGCTAATATCACCCTTCCCACATCCCAAACATGGCCTCAGCATGCTGTGCTCTTTCCTACCGAGAGCCTGGGCTGGCTGATGAGAGCTAGTCAGGAATCACCCTGGAAGGGAAAGAGAGCCAGAAACCAGCTAAATTGCTGCAAAACTCAGGAGAGGGCACACTGCCCTCAGAGACAAGGATGGTTCAACAGGCAGGAGCCTGGGTATGGTGACTGCCCAGGCAATGCTCGCAGCACTGTTATCTTGTGAGCCACAACTTTAAATACAGTAGAGGGATGGTGGTCCACAGCCATTAACAGGTTAACACTCATACAGCTGTTTGAGGGAGGAAAATATCCTGCAGTTATTCAATATTGCTATTGATAAGCCCAGAGGAACAAAGCCAAGAGCTAAGCTGGGTGGGCAAAGAGCTCAACCTTGAAGCATCACGAAGCAGGGCTGTGAAAACATTGGTAAAACAGAGATCACGCAGGCACCCATGGCAACAGAAGTCCTCACATGTTTTCCCAGCCAAGCCAGTGCATCTGGCCTCTAGCCTTGGCAAGGGAATGAATTCTCCAGCTTTCTGGAATAGTTTAAAACTGAAATCAGAAGCTGCAACAAGGGCATCACCAGGCAAGCGAGGCTGCACAGCACTGCCTGTATCTCTCTTAGACATACAGCAAAGTCATCTTAAAATACCTACCACTGTCCCTCACCATCTTCATGCAAGAGCTGAATCTCATCCCCGTTTTTCACCAGCAGGTCCTCTGATCCTCTCCTCTTGCAGTCTGCAAGGGCTTTGTACCTTCCTGGAGACTGTGGTAGTAAGACAAAATGATCTTATTTAGCTGCATTTCCTATCACACAGCTGTTATTTCTGACTGCCTCAGGGAACGCGATGGAGCCCTATCAGCCACCTTAATTAAAATTACTTCAAGAAGCTATGGCTTAGACATCTCCTCATTCCCCACATTGAGATACGGGAAATAGGAGAGTCCTGGATGAGACACATCCATTATGCAGTGAAGCAAAACAAAGCAAGATAATCGAAGCAGCATCCCAGCACTGGGACTATTGATTCTCTTGTACTAACCAGCTGGTTCCCATCCTCCTCTTCGGTGTCCGAGCAGTTGGAGAGGTACTGGTTACCTGCCCACTCCTCCAACCCCTCGCAGATTTCCAGGGACTGGGACATTCCGGGCCAGCCTGCAAGACAGTGTGCAGCTCAGGCTGGGGGTACCCCAGCACCCGCAAAGCATGCCCCGAAGGAAGGGGAAGGGTCCGTACTTCTGTGGGGTTTGCTCTGGGGGGACGGGAGCCCACTGTCCAGCATCACCGGGCTGGTGCGCTCTGAGTCGTTCTCTTCTGAGCTTATGGAGGCTCTCTGCTGCTTTCTGAGGGGTTCAAACAGAAAAGGAAAGAAAAAGAAATCAGACTTAGTTTTATTTTATGAGTGAATGGAAACTCCATGAGGTTTTATAAAACAGGGTCAGAAATAATAATAGTACATCCTAGAACCCCAGGCTGGTTTGGGTTGGAAAGGACCTTAAAGCTCATCCAGTTCCAACCCCTGCCACGGGCAGGGACACCTTTCACTGGAGCAGCTTGCTCCAAGCCCCTGTGTCCAACCTGGCCTTGAACACT
>WYDI02022211.1:0-29313 GCA_009867235.2 Psittacus erithacus
CCCACCCTCCCCCTTGTCACTGTTGCAAGAAATACTGCCTGTGTGTGTCGGCGGGGTTCGGTCACTCCACGCACCGCCAAGGGAAGCGTAGCACATCCCTGAGCCTCGCCTCACTGTGCCTAGATCTACTCATCTGCGACGGTGGAGGGCAGGCTCCGGCCCACAGCCCGTGCTCTGTAGCGCATTGGTCTTGCCTTACACACGTAAATGGTGCCGCAGATATAGGGCATTTAATGTGTGTACATGGGGGGAGACAGTCCTTTGGATGGATGCGGGAACCCCGCCAGAATAGGTTGAATATTAAGGTAATCGAGCGGCTGAAGAAAAGCGGTAATGAAAGGAAGGGGTAGCCCGGTATTACTCCCTAGCGCCGAGCGAGCACAGACGCTACTGGCCCGCAAGTCCCTGGCGTTCATGCCCGTGAGGGGATCTGCGGCGGGCAGAGCCTCTCCCCGGAGCATGGAAAGCCAGCTCCGTCCTGTGGGCCAGGTTGAATATATTCGGGGGGGGAATAGTTCACATCTCTTGTTGACTGTCGGGATTAATCCGGCCCGGTAAACAGCCAGGGCTCTCCCTGCGGGAGGTGCTTCGGCTCTCGACGGCAGCCGCCTCCCTGGCGGCTGCCCCAAGGCCCGGCCCCGGCCATCCCCTCTCTCTAACTCCCTCACTGTCCTCAGCTTCCGACGAAAGCGGCCCGGAGCTGAGCTTGCCCGACTCCACTCAAAGGCCGCTCCCCGCCCGAGGTTCGGAGGCCGAAGAGAAGAAAAAGAAGCGGAGGGTGCTCTTCTCCAAGGCGCAGACCCTAGAGCTGGAGCGGCGGTTCCGGCAGCAACAGTACCTCTCAGCGCCGGAGCGGGAACAGCTGGCTCGGCTACTCAGCCTCACCCCGACCCAGGTGAAGATCTGGTTCCAAAATCATCGCTACAAGATGAAGAGGGCGCGAAGCGAAGGCCCCGGAAGCCCCCCGCAGCTCCCGCCCACCCTGCTGCGCCGCGTGGTTGTGCCAGTGCTGGGGCGGGATGGGGAGCACTGTCGCGGTTGCCCAGCCAGCCCACCGCCGCCCGCAGCCCGTCCCAAGCCGGGCTGCACCCTGCCGGGCTGCAGCGCCCAGGCCGCCCTCGCCCTGCCGGGCTACCGAGCCTGCCAGGCCGCCACCGCCCTCGGCGTCTTCCCTGCTTACCAGCACTTAGCGCGCCCCGCCGTCTTTTCCTGGGGATGGTGACAGCGGCGCCTCGCCCTCCGGGGCTGGACTCATCCCACGGGAGCGAGGAGGCCCGCCCCAGCCCCGGGCTCCTAGCGCGGGTAAACCACCGGGGCACCGTGGATGCCGGGGTCGGGCGGCAGAGCGCGGCGAGACGGCGCTGCCGGCCAGGGGGAGGTTCGCCTGGGCCGTTTTCCCCAACGTCGGTCCCACTGAAAGCGCGGACGCCGGGTACGGCTCTGATTTTGTAAAACCTCTGCTCTTCCTGCTCCTTTACCTGAGATTCCTTGTTAAAGACGTAACTATAACAGTCCCAGCGACGTAGTTTATTTTAAAATAGCTGATTTTTCCAGTGACTAATAAAATGATTTTCTGGAAAATAATTTTTTTTTTTCCCCGACGGAGAAGTGTAGTTTTGACTGTTGGGGTCTTTTTTAGGATAACCTCCCGTGCCATGAAGGCTGAGATACTTGTCTCGATCGCGCAGGTGGATTTTCAATTTTGTTTATTTTACTCACTTGCGCCGGTAAACCGCGAATAAAGTTTGCTGCTAGCATCTCATTGTAAGCCGGGTAATATTTCCTACAGAGAGAGTGGGAGTGGAGCCCCCGTCCCTGGAGACGCCAGGACTTCTCGTTTTGGGCGGGAGGGCCCGGCAGGGCCGCGGTTCGCTGCGGTCTTTTCTAGAGCGGGTAAAACAGGATCCAGAATTAAGCCGTTCTTCCCGTTAGTCTGGACCTATTCCAAAAATCTACCGAGGAAAGACGAGTAGCCAAGAGAAAATAGTAATGCGTTTTAATACCCAGAGAATTATATTTTGAAAAGCTTTGATGAACAATCGATTTTATTAATTTTGCGGGGAAAAAAAGAATATAATTGTCCTGGCAATGGCCAATAGGGGGAAACCTCCAAAACCTAAACCAAAACACGTGTCTGAAACACAGGCCAGACCTTCTGCCTCCATCCCTTAGACGAAAGCGCTGATCAGGAACTCGGAGGGAATATCTGGGAGAAAAGACCCCACAGAGGCTGATGCAGACAACCTCCCGTCGAGGGAAAGGGACCCGGAGAAGCGGTTTGGTTTGTTTGTTGTCTTTTCTTTATTCCCTGGAAGGGGATAACTTCAGACCAGATGTGCCTCTGAGGTGTGTTCTGCTGCCTATACTTCCTGGGGAGCCCTCGGGGAGCAGGGATGCGGGGTGGCAGCATAACCCCTCTCCTCTGCCCGCGCTGCCTTCCTCAGGGCTGTGTCTCCTCTCGAGGGGCGGCTCAGTGTCGCCTCTGACTTTGCGGGAGGATCAGATTCAGCAGCAAAGCAGAGCAGGTTGGGGAGGATGAAGAGACTCCGGTCCTCCCTCCCACCTGCATCTCTTTCCCTGCCTGGGCAGGGGCATGTGCCAAGGAGGAGATGTAGAGCGGACCAGGCTTCTGGGATGGGAGGGAGGAACCCGGGGAAATCTGTCACCTGTTTTTGTTTGGGGTTTTGGTTTTTTTTTGGTTGTTACTGTCTTTCTCCCCCTTCCCTTTATTTTATCTCCTACCATCCGAAACCATTTTTTTTTTTCTTTTCCTTTTTTTTTTTTTTTTTTTTTGGGTCTCAGCTGCTGGCCACCTTGTCTCCCATATGGATGGGGTTATCTTAGAAGAATCTCCCGGAGAATCGCTCCTTAAACCTCCTTTTGTCTTGGGAGTTGAAAAGAGCATTGTTCTGCACGAAAAGGACCTAGACAAAATCCGCACTGTTTCAATTCAGGACTGTTTAATCGGTCCCTAGTGACAATTTTATGGGTTTTAGGCGGTACAATAGTATCTTTTAAAACCTTGTGGCCTTCATGAAAACAAAGGGCTTCAATTTTATGGGCTTACAACTCCAGTTAGAACACTGCCAATGTGTACGGGAGATTATCAAATTTGTATCATAAAACCCCTTTATAATAAATGATTGTGGAAGCTGGGGAGGGGCGGGGGAAGAAGGGACCCGGACTTCAAGCAGTGGACTTTGTTGCATGCAGTTTTAAAAGTGCACATGCTGCTTGCTATCTTAACGCTTTGCGACCCAGCTGCGCAGCAGGACCAGCCGTGGAAATAGTGTGACATCGTCATTAGAAACGGAAACAAAGATGACAGAAGAAGAGCCCTTCTCTTCCTCATCCCAAATCAGTCCTCCTTCAACTTGTTGACGGTTTGGCAGCACGTCACCCGGAAGGCTTCCTCCCTGGCTCCTTGGTTACCTGGGCTGCTCTTCTGTCCTGGCGCCCACACATGGACATAGGAAAGATCTATAAAATAAGAGGTCTTCATTATGTTACTGCTGTTATCAGTTATTTCTCATACAGGTAATGGCAGAGGATACTGGGGTGTCTCTTCTCTTCCCAACCCCAGGCTGCAGTGATTTTCTGTCATCACCCACTGCAATGTCCACTCATGTGGGTTTCCTTAGGCAACATGTGCCGTTTCTTAGCGTTGCCTTCTACCAAGCCCAGGGAATGAGAAAAGTGTAATTCTGAGTGCAAGCAAAAGCTGAGGTAGTGCCCTTCCAGGCTGAAGAGAAATCGCTGTAAAGGGGCACAGGGAGGATGACAGAGTCAGGTTCAAGTACTGGGCAAAGCAGCCCCCTAAGTTTGATACATACAAGTAGAAAGAAGAATATATTAAATAATATGTCAATTCAATAGACTATGAAGATTTACAGTAACAAGCAAAAGTCTTGTGAGGAAGATAGGGTGGACTGAAAACACTATTTTTTCCAGAGTCCTGTCTAAATTTTAAGTATATTTAGCAAGGAAAAGTAATATGTTAACCTTACCAGTGGTTAAGCCATATCTAGGAGACATATCTTAACAAATGTCAGTAACAGCAAAACAAACTTACAGCCTTTCTGTTATGTTGGCTTGGTTTTTAATAAGGCATTAAATAGTCTCAGTTGTTGATTTGGTGTTTGGTTTTTTTTTTGTATTCCACCTCAAAGGATGTAAGCTTACACAACCTCTGCCTTTTTTGCCTTTCTTTGGCCTGACCAGGTCTCACTTTCACCCTCTGATTGCACTGAAACTAATGACTAAACATGCCATGATCGAGTTTGAAATGCCACCTTCAGCTAATGAAAAACATTGCTATCATCTTAAAACATCTCCCCAGTTGCCTTATTCTTAGTCAGTAAATAAACTATTGACTTTGAAAAGGTCCAGCCCTATTTCAGAGGGAGCCCCTGACCACATGTTTGTTAACTCAGAACTCAGGCATTAAAACAAAATGCACAATAGTTCTGAAAAAGCATATAATTGAGCTTCTTTGCAATAATTTATGAAACTGGAGTATGCGCTGGCTAGTGCATATCCATCATTAGTCTTCAGATGTACACACTATACATGTTAAAAATTGCAACAGATGATAAACATCAGCTCCCAAGCAGAACTCTGCTGTGCAGATTTAGGGAAGGCTACTGGCATCCTTGCAGTATGTATGTCTGGGTTAATAACCCATCTGGACTGTGCTGTTGATTAAGTGCATGTCAGGTCTATGGAGACTCTTTGAACTTTTCAGCCTTTCCTGCCTCGTAGCATTTGACAGGAGTAAGCTTTCCACCCCTGGTTAGAGTTCAGCTGATATTAGAGGGGGACAGTGGGCTCACTTTGCTTTCAGAAACCAGTGGTGCCCAGCACTATCTGTGGAGGAGCACAAGCTTCAGTGCCCTTGTACTCAGTGCCCTTCACAAACAATAGCTCACTGATTAAGGTAGTGTCTTACTGGACGCAAAAACCTGCAGTATCTTAAGAAGATGGGAACAGCGAGGATACAAGGAATAGCAGTTTCTGAGCCTTACTAATAGCACTCAGCCCTTTCATCAAAAACCTAGGCAGAGCATTTCTTTTCCCTCAGCTTCCAACTGTTGAGCACCGGTCCAGTCCCATATATATTACCCATCAAGTAGTGTACTCCACTCAGAATTCCTGCCATGACCAAATAATTGCAAAACAAAGACTCCACTACATCTACTTGACATGAAAAAAATCAGACAGAGAGCCAAGTGCTGCCAGCATCAGCAAGGATAGAAGGACCCCAGGCACTTCACTTAACTTCCTGGAGGCTTCTAACTCATGTTAGCTAAAAGAGAACTTCCTGTGGGAAAGGAGGCAGTGGATGCAAAGTTGCCCATATCAGAGAAGTTGCTTTATATTTCTCAAGCCTAAAGCTCCACTCAAGTATCACATAGGATTACAGTAGCTCAGATCAGCAGTAACTAACATCATTAATATGATAAAAAATCACACATCTGCAAGATTTAACAAGGATAAGAGATCTCTGCCTGCCACTAAGCACAGATTACTGAGCTATGAGATCAGGATTACTTTTTATCATAGTCAGGCTTACAAGTGTATTCTAAACAGTGAAGGCAATCAGCTCTCTGGACTGAGGATGTTGGCAGTTGTGCCAGTTTTCTTCCTGTTTTCTCAGCCCTCTTCTATTTAAGAGGTGATGAAGTGCATTGAAAATATACCCTCCAAAGTTAGGTATCCCAAGCAAAAACTGGGGCACCTGTCTTCAAAGCAGAGCTATACCTGTCTTTATATTCAGGACCAATATGGAGAATGAGCCCATTTCAGACATCCACAGGTCTCAGACTGCCTTTCAGAACAAAAGGAGACCAAGTCATTTAAAGTCAATGTCATTTCAGTTACTTCTTCATAAGCCTTTGTTCCATCTAATGCTTAAACTTGAGAATAAGCCATCCTCTTCAGAACCTGATGGAATTTTCCTCTGGATGAGGAATACTTTAAAAGAGAAGAAGAAGAGAGGGAAACAGGAAAAATGTGTAGACAAGCCAGTAGCACACAATGAAAAGAATAAATCTCCTTACCAGTTTTGGAGCACAGAGGGGTATTCCTATGACAGTGTCTGCGCTGCTTTAAAACCAGATTCCTCAGGAGCATCTGCCATGCAGGACAGTCCTCCCTAGTTCATAGTTGTCCCCAAGGACAAAAATGATTTCTTGACATTCCCAACAGTCACAATATTTTTCTTTGCAATATCCATCGGCAGGAAGCTTCAGACTGTAAACTGGGAATGCAGTTTTCCTCTTACCTCCTATTTTCCTGTTGTAGGTGGGTAGGAGATTTGGTACTAAGTTAATGACTTTGTGATACTCAATACTAATCAAGATTTTACTGTATCTTAAATATAGCCACTTAAAAATGCATAGAAAATATTGAGCTGGAAGGAAAAATATATTTTTATAAAATAGATTTATTTATGTAAGTACATATGAATATACAGTCAAATTTCAGTATACTGTTGCTACATTGGGGTGTTTGCATCCCTTACCCCATACTTGTTACATGTACTGAAGTTAATCATATCATTCTTTAGCTGTGATAAAAGGGCAATTAAGAAGAAAATATAATACTGACACTTTTCCATATTTGGATATTGTGGAATATGACAGAAGATCACTGCCATCTGTTGTAATTTTGATGGGACATGTGACTATTTGTGTTAACTGTGGTTTCATAAAACCTGTGTTAAGCAGTTGGTTTTGGTTTTTTTTTCCCACCACTACTGTCATCTTTCTATTGCCATTCTTCCAAGGTTTGTCTCCTGTCTCAGATGTCTTTTACACCTATCCCATATGCTCAGCATTTTCCAGGAAAGTAAACTTCCATGGAAAGGTTGCAGCCCAGTATAGAAAGGTGCCCAGTAGCTAGTGCAGTGGTTTTCTGGAAGCTGTTGATTCGCATCTTTCTGTTGTTTGTGTGCATTACATAGAGCTCCTAATTGGACACATCTGCTCTCTGCAAAAACCAGTATCATCCATTATGACTGCTTTGCCATCACACTTCAGCAAATGCATCAGCTGTTGCTAGCTGGGCACTGGTTGGGAGGTCCTTCTGATCTCTTTCCCAGTTGGTTTCAGAGACTGCTGTGCTATCAAACATCTTTCTGTGCTATTTGCACATACAGCTAGAAGGCAGACATGACTGCTTTTACTCAGCTCTTTGCTTTACTTCCCTTACATTGGCCTCAGGAGGCCACACCAATGCTATTGTGTCTTGCATTGAAGTTCTGCCTTCATCACCACAAATATTATTTCCCCTATCCTGGTTTACCTGCCTTCTACTGGAGGTTGAGATTGTGTTAATATTCTTCCCTTCCTCATCTTGTCTTTCAAACCAGCAGTTTAGTACTCATTTTTCTTCAGTCATTTCTAACATAATAATCTTGAGGAAATAATTTTATCACCAAATAACTTCCAGAACAAGCTATCCAACCAGTTTTCTCAGTACCAATGTGTATGTCTGTGGTTACTTTAACATTTGTCTATTTAAATTTGGCTAGCAAACCCTAACTTTATGTATGCTTTAAAGTAACCTTTATTATTGTTTTTGGCTTTGAGTACTTCAGTTTTAAATGTTTCTTTGGCAACAAAGAGTTGAATTTTGAGTGCACTGAAATTTCAAGCTGCTACAGGAATAGTGGTATTTACATTCTAAGAAAGATGTTGATGTACTCAAGAGCCATTGTGCAAGAACCACAGGAAAGATGAAGGCTTGGCAATAATACTATGGAGTGAAGGCTGGGGTAGTTGTCCTATCTATTCTAGCTTACCAAAGAAACTGAAGCAAGCTAAGTTAAAGCACTCACACAGTAAACATAAACATGATCGTAAAAGGCTCTTCAGTTTAGTTAGCAAAGTTTGATGAGGTCCAATAGATAAAACCTAGTTTGAAATCTGACCTGACTCTTAATCAGTTAGAATAATTAGCCATTTTTACCACGACTGAGTGGCAAATCCCCTGACTCTGAAAAATTTTAATGAGATAGTTGAACAAAAAAATTCTAGTTTAATCATATATATTGATCTTGTGTTAAGAATTAATTCCAGGGATTCAAATTGCTCATATAAAGATGACAGTGCTTGATCAGAATAAGCCCTTTTGACCTTAAAATATGGACATCTAAATTTGCTACCCTAGTGGACTTCAGGTGCCAGGACAGCCTCTGTCATCAACTCATGACATTATCACCACCCTTGGGCTACTTTAATTTCAGCTGATCAAGAAAGAACCCAATCAATTACAATTACAAAGATGGTTTTGAACTGCTGGAAAGCTCTTCAATGCTACTGTTGCATACTCCAGTTCACAGGTAAACGGCTGATCTAGAAAAGCTGCTGAATTTGGCGTGGATGCAGTTGCAAGGTGGCGCTGCACAATAGCACAGGCGTTCTGTTGCATGGTGTAGCACCCAGCCCACACTGCTAATGGCAGGTACCGACTCTCCTGAGCTGCTAAAAAAGTCTGTGCTCATCCTCACATGTCACTCCACATCTCTGTTTCTAGCAGCACCCACCTACCAGTTTGCAGACATCCTAGGGCAGCAATGCCACCAAAAGGCCAGATCTCTGCTCCTCTCCCTGTGAGTTTAACCCCAGCCAGCAACTAAGCACCAGGCAGCTGCTTGCTCATCCCCCCCTTACAGCAGTGGGATGGGGAGAATTGGGGAGAAAAAAGTAAAACTTGTGGGTTGAGATAAGAACAGTTTAATAATTAAAATAAAGTACAATACTACTAACAATAATGAAAAGGGAGCTAACAAGAAGAGAGACATAAAATTAAAAGGGGAAAAAAAAATCCCAAAACAAACAAGAAACACAAGTGATGCACAACACAATTGCCCATCACCCACTGACTGATACAAAACCCATCCCAGAGCAACAATACGCTCCTCCTTGCCAACCACCACCAGTTTATATATTGAACATAATCTTCTGTGGTATGGAATAGTTCTTTGGCTAGTTCAGGTCAAGTGTCCTGCTTCTGCTCCCTCCTGGCTTCTTGTGCCCCTCCTCACTGGCAGAGCATGAGACACTGAAAAGTCCTTGATCAGGGTAGGTGCTACTTAGCAACAACTAAAGCAGTGTTATGTTATATATGACATTATTCTCAGACTGAAGCCAAAACACAGCACTGCATCAGCTACTAAGAAGAAAATTAACTCTATCCTAGCTGAAACCAGGACACCCCAGCATCTTTCCCCCTCTGCTATGGAAGTATGAAGATCTCGCAGGCTGTCTTAGGTCTCCTTCTGGTCACTGTCCCTTTTCCCTCTGGCACTGACTTCACAGAAAATGAGGGCTGCTAAGGATGCTTTCAAACTAGGTTCCCAAGGGCACCAGCTAGGAAAAAGAGCTGAAAAATCAGGAGACTGAGGAAATATGACTACTGCGTTTTCTTTCCTCTTCTCTTACTCTATCTCCACCATCAGGCTATGCCTACTATAGAATCAGGCCAGTAGCTGCTCCTAACAGCCTCACTTTGCATTTTTTGCTATTGTCACTGTACCAGCCAATCACATAAAAAAATTATATATTGACTTGGCAGGTGCTTCTGTTTTGAACATGATTAAATAACTTTTTATTGTCATCTTCAAAGGATTTTTATGGTCATTTACTGAGTGAAAGGGGCTCTGATTTTGTGAGCATCTGCCAGAATATGTTTGATCCTGTCATCATTTCTTCAGAAAATCACACGCCTGTAGCTAAAGTGCAAGATATGGTAAGTGCATGAATTGTCCATTGCACTCTGCGCTTACAACACTGCCTTCACTGTCAATGATAACAACAGCAGGAGAGAGATCTTGGGAGTTAAGCTACCTGCTGTTTTCTCCTTGATGTTTGAGCTCTTGGATGCTGTATGAATCTCAGATGGAAAGAGCAGCTTCTTTGTTGATGCCCTATTTTATTGGTTATTTAAACATGGTATGTTGTTTGTAATTATTGCTGACTAGAAAGGAGGATTTCCATTTTCCAGGAGCTGCTGGGTGTTCTGGTGTGTATCAGCATGGCAGTATTACAGCACTGATGGAGACCTAAGCTATGCTTTGCTGCTGCTCGTGGAGCTGGTCTACAGACCACTGGGCATCTGATTTTAAGTTCTTATTGTACTCCCATGTATTGTGCAGAATTCACGTGTATCCCTCAAATGTCCCAATTCCACTGAATCAGCACATTCCTGTGGAAAACCAGTCAGAGCACTCCTTGTCAGCATTATCTATCTATGCAACAGCCTTCACTGACCTTCATCTGGGCTTACAGTCCCTGTGCACATCAAAATAGAAGTACTTCTTCCTAGCTGAGTTAGGCTAGTAATATTGTGTGGATGAAGCAAAGAGAGTTACAAGTAGCACATCTTCGTTTAAATTTAGCAGTAACCAGCTGGCCACATTCTGTAGGAAGCAGGAAGGGAGGATTCACAGGGAGGGAGGGATCTGATGGAAAATCAAGCAGAGGCTATAAAAACATTTCTCTAAAATGGCAGCATAATGAAAATGGGATGCCAAGCAAAGAGCTTACTGATCATCTGTGTATCACTCTTCTAGCGTACTCCAGTTAGCATTTCGGGGGGAGGGTATGCAGGTGTTGGGAAGGATTGCTTCCCACACATGATATTTTCTGAAGGATTCTTTTCCACACATGATATTTTCTGAAGGATTCTTTTCCACAGACAAAACTTGTTTGTACTTGATTATCACCCTCTGAGACAGGCTGTTGAAGGGCAAGGTGTAAAAGGCAAAAAGTTGGAGTATGAGCGTGTCAGGATTCCTGAGAACAACCAAAATGAGAGTGACAGCAGAGGCTTCAGTCTCAGAGGGAACCTGTGAACCAACTGGCTGCATTGTTCCCTTGTTTTCTTACCTGCATCCCTCAGGACTGCTGCTCCTCAACCATTGTTGTGCCATCTATGTTTCTGTCTATGCTGGCTGTGTCACTACTGCCCTCCTCACATTTGACAGCCATTACTTTTCCTTTCATAAAATTATCAATAAAGAAATGAAGTTCATATAAAGTCAGTTCTCATGGAATGATTTGAAAGACAAAAGAGGCAGTTAACAATAATGGCCTTTGATATTGTAACAAAACAGCTCCTGACATTAGGAAGGCAAAAAAGTTTGCTTTCAGGACTTCTTTCTTTGGCTGGGAATGACAAAGGAAGGAGGCTGCTGGAGATATCAAACACTCCCATGAATATCTCTAACAAAGGAATATTTCTGGCTATGTTAATGTGTTTATGCTCCTGAGTCTATGCCACATTTTCAACACCATGCCACAAAAATCAGAAAGATCTCAAAAATCATGAGGTCAGTGTAAAGAATCATGAGGTTTAAAGCGATAATAATTTCCTGGCCCCCAGTTTCTTTTTTGAAGAATATTTTTGTTGCATTTTAAATGGGTTTTTATCTATTTTCTCTTTTCAAAAGAGCTTGTTAAACTCAATGAGAACTAAAATGTTTGTACATGCTGCCACTTCATCATTTGACTTCAGGAACCAGGCCACTGAAACAATTACAGAGCCAGTCCTGTGAAAATTGTGAACTGCTAAATTCTGCATTTTCAAAGGTAGGCCAGGCCCACCCTGCTGTAAAAGAATTTGTCCCTTGTGTGATTAGCTGTGGTGAAAAGGTCCCTTCAGTCTTACCCCTACCTTTAAAAACATCATGAGCCAGGTCTTCATGCAGCTCTAGGAACATGTCTATGTCTAGCTGAGGGTCTGACCTGATTAATTTAATCACCTGGCATTGATACGTACGTATTGTATGTTCTCTCACCTTCACATTTAGGCAGCTCTAGTCCATAGTCTTTGACTAATCTACCATTTTTATTTCTCATAACAATCCATTGACAATGTATGCATGAGAAATTAGGAACAGAGCTTTTGAAACAGTGACTCCCCATGTACATATTTTCCTCCAAAACCTAATTTAAGGGTATTGACCCTCTGGGTCATTTGGAAGAGCCTCCATGAAGTTGTAGGCACTCATGCCATTAATGTGGAAAAATCCACAGAACTTTCACTGCGCACCTTTCACTGGCCAAAAGCCACATGGCATTCCCCAGACCCTAGCACCCTAGGACACTTGCACATTATAACAAATGTTAAATTTCTTACATTAACAACTAATCCCCTCCTATAAAAGAGAAGGAAATCAAGGGGAGAGAGAAAGCAGATTAGAGGGAGAAAGAAAAAGAGAACATGTGCATGGAGAGGTACAAAGTGAGAGTGCATTATTTGGGGTAGTGATGTGCAGTACTTGGGAGATATGGATCTGCAGATGTGACCACCGCAGGGACAGCTGATGTGCAGGTGAGATGGGTGAAGCAGTACAAGAAATGCAGCCCTTCACTGCATCGTTTTGTGTGCTCTGTAAATATGAGACAGTGTCATGGTACTAGCATCCTTCAAACATGTCCCCTCATCCCATTCCTCTACTACACTGCAAAGAAGGGCAGCCTGGACAGCTCATCCTCAGTCCACCTATCAGGGCTGATTGGGAAGCCAGTCTTCTCCTCAAGAAAGCTGAAGGTGATGAAGAGATCTACCCTGTCCTTGTGTGCTTACTAGCTCACAGGACTATCGCAAACAGATTTCCTTGTACTTTTGTGGTCACCATTTTGGGTGCCTTTGGCTATTTGATCTGATTTTGTGAAGCCAGAGCAGCATATGTAGGGCAGGTCATGTGGAGAAAGAGTCTGGCTCAGAATATTTGCAAGGACTTCTTTCTCAACTGCTAAATATTGCACAGAGTAAAAGAGCTCGGGTTTTTCCACCTTGCTAATCAGGAAAGAGGTAGATCTTAGCAATGAGACAATTATGAAAATCAGGAAGCAATTTAATTGTCTGAAAACAGCTTAATTAGAAAGAATTTAATTTTCTTAAATGATAGTAATCATTTTCCTGGGGATTAAAGAATAGCAGATCTTAACTTCAAGGAAAATACCTAATAGAAACCAAATGACTGGAAGAATAACGGAGAGAAATAAGTCCATCTTCCACCAGATTCTCTTAAGTATTTTTCATATGGGAACCTTTTCCTTTTTTAATTTACTATATAGCTGTACCATCACAATTTATCTGGAGCACAATAGCATCTAAACCCCTCAGCAGGAGAAGGGCTCCACACTGCAGTAGAAACTGTCTAACTATATAGTAATATAATGTCAGAGCCACTCTACCAGGCCAAAAAAGGGAAAAAAATAGTACAGTAAGCAAGGTAAATACATAGAGCCATCCTTAACTGTTTAAAAATACTGAACCTTGTTTGGTTTATTTGAATAATAAATATTAGTTTTCAGGGACTGAGCAGTGGAAGAGTATAGGAGATACCTATGTAGAGGTGAGCCATCTATTGTAGGTAGATTAGCTGAGGACAAATTGTTGCTGGACATTTCACACTTGAGAAAAATAGCCCTTGACACCATTAGGGGTATAATTGGAAGCCTAAGTATACAGTCTAAAAAATCTTACATTGACCTATAGTTTTAGAGTGATAGTTGAGGCCTGTCTCATTCAGGGAAATTCTTGAGAACCTGCTTAACTTTAATTTATAGTTCATAATCTGCCTCATGTTTATCCAGAAGCTGTTTCCTACGGGACATAAATAATAAGTGTTACAAATGCAAATATATTTAAATGCTTTTCTATTTGCAAAGTCAAACCTTCAAAAGAAAGGACATTCCAGAAATGAGCTAGCTCCTGGGGCTTATTTGCTCTGACGTAGTCCTTAATCAACTGATCATACTGAATTTCTCCTATGAGATCTCTGCCTCATTTAGTTCACAGCATGGCTGGAATTCCTGTAAAAGGCAATTGCTCAATGTTTTGCATTTTTCCTTCCCCTCACCTTTTTTTTCACAAGCTAAAACATGCACACATGACAAAAAACCTTTTCTACGTCCAGTCAATAACATGATGGCAAGATGGCTGAGCTAATCTATTAGCTTGCTGCTTCAGGAAGGGCCATCCTATTCTCTTCTCTCCTCCTCTGCCTGTTACTCCAAGTGTAGGGCAGCATGCAAGTGGAAAAGGCAACCACAAAAAAAGCAGTCCATGTTCCTCTGAAAAGATGGCCCTTTAAAGAATGCATTTAATACTGTCCCTGGAAAGTGGTACATCAAGGACTGAAAATTACTGGTCCTGCAAAAAAAATAGGGAAAAGATAGCTGGGACGTCCTGAGTGTGAAAAAGATGTAGTGAGCCAGGAAGCGGCCAATACAACTCTGGAGTAAAAAAGGCTAGTGTAATCCTTGGATTTTGAAGAATGATTTGGAAAGCTAGAGAAAGAAAGTTATTTGTCTCCACCTTTATCTCTGATGAGATCAGTGCTAGATGTCTATGTCTACGGCCTGCATTTTCAAAACACATTGCAGGAAAGCACACAAACAAGAGCCACAGCCTAATTCAAGAAAGATGAAAATAAAGGGAAAAAAGACTTTAAAAAAATTATTTATACTGGGCTGAGCAGAAATGAGAGTGAAAGATCCTTTCATTACAGTGTAAATATCTCTTTCCAGAGACATGTGGGATTATTATGTTAAGATTTTGAGATCTGAGAATATGAGAATCTGTTGCTGAACCCTTTGCAATAAACCCCCTGATCCACAGGATCAGCTGTGCTCTAGTCTTCCTAGAGGCAAAAACCTCTTCAATCCAAGGCAGAAAGGCATAACCAAAATGGATGCTGAAAGCCAGACAAATCCAAACTTGGAAAAGGGCACACTACTGGAAATGTGAGGGTAATTAGCCAAGGTAAGGACTGTTTAATGAAGACTGGAGGCTTCTTTACAAGGCATGTTTAAATCACACTCAGATCACTCAAGGCTGAAGACATGTCTTAGCAGTGACATAAAATGACAGTTGATGTGTAGGAGTCTGCACAAGATGATTCATTGTGTTCTGATTTTTTTTCTTGTCTGTGTAAACCAGTGCAGAAGTAATGCTGGTGGTGGGTCTCTGGGGCACAGCATGACTCTGAATACTGTTTTGCAGACTGGATCTTTGAAGAAGGCAAACAGGAAGGCTTTAAGGAGAAATGCAGAAAAGAGGATCTAACCCAGCTTTCCAAGGCAAATTCTAACTCTAAAATTGCATCTTAGAACTTAACCTTCCCACTCAACCATTGTGATTGGAGAAGCTGTTGTTTTGGCTTGAGTTCCTTGTTGTAAATCACGTTCTTTTTCAGGCTGAGTAGCACTTTTCACCAGCAGTGCTCAGGCTGAGACTAAACATCGTACTTGTATGCTAAGTCACTACTTAATGCAAGAATGGATATGGCAGAATCTGGCTGCAGCACTGCTCTTGTGTTGAGGAGCACTTTAGTTACCATCAGCCCTTGTTTGTTTTCATCAGAGAATCACTTATGGAGTCAAGAAGTTCTTCATGCAGGCATGCAAGATCTAGGAAAATATGTTAGGTAAAATGTGTCTTAAATTACATTGAGAGGAGTCTTTTTAGCCATGCAGGTTCTTAACTGGTTATATGAATGCTGAAGTTCAGTGTTTATCCTCTGTTTCTTCTTCCTGCCTGGGGGCAGCACACCAAGGACAATGGCACTGAGTATGAAAGGCTCCTCTAACATCCGCTCAGCCTCATTGAATTCTCTTTAAGATGCCAGTACAAAAGCTTTTTTTTTTTTTTGGGGGGGGTGGTGGTGTTTCTAATTGTTTAACTCCTTTTCTGAAATAGAGCAGGCTTCTTGTTGGTATTTTGGATTTGCTTGTGGAATACGGATTCACAAGAGCAACCACTCCTTGCAAAGAAGCTGCCTGTGTGGAAACTGAGGAAGAAAGAATTGTAGGAAGGAACCAATGCATCTGCATTCTTAACTTGCACAGAGGCTGAAAATAAACCATGGTAGAAACAGCTCTGCTAGTGGGACCTACAGGGATGAGACAGAATACCGAATTGACAGACAAAACAGACAATCCGAGGGCATCTCTGGGAATGTTAGAATTCCATATATAACTTTGCAGGAGGAAGCTCTGTCCCTTTACATTCTGCTGGCACTGACACAGGAAAGGATGGAAGGCACATACAACTTTCTGTGAGACCACTTGTGCTGGTGCCTCCAGATCTGAGTGGCATCAGCCCACATCCTGGGGAAAAGAGCTGACAGCCATTTTTGCAAGGGTTAAACTGTGCAATCAAAGACCATGATTCCCACTGAATCATGGAGTTGGGCAGTCTGTAAGAAGAGCTGCAAGAACAGCAAACTCCTGTTAATCTGCAAAGAAGTGGCCACACCTGATTTCCAGATCATTTTGCACAAGCATGGAATTGTACATTGACGTAATCATGAGCAGTGAAAGCAGTGTCTATAGCTACAAAGCAATACAAGAAATCTCTTCCGATGGGCATGGGTAACCTGTGAGGGTACTGGTGTTAGCCTTGGTGGAGGCAGGTTAGCACAGCAAGAGCTATTTTACCTCTGCTGGAACATGCTCCCAGGTAAACAGGGCATCTACACAAACCCAGAACAAATTAGAGCACTGAAGTGAATTTCTGGGTAGTACAGGAGCATTGCTCAAATCACCCACCACAAACATTTCTCCAGTTTGTAACCCTAAGACAAAGCTCTGTCACATCACCAGGTGGACTAAGCAATTGAGCCACTCCACCACCTCAGAACAAGTACCATTCAATATTAGTATCAGTGGTTACTAGTATTTTTAAGAGAAGATCCTACCAAGGAAGTGTGAGCTAAGGTATAAAGATATCATTACTTACAGAGAATTGAATATGAAGCTACACTCCTGAGATTTTGTTATGAGGTGATAATCAATGGAGACTCATAAAAGCTGGTTATTGTGGAGCCACTGAGCATAGCATGACAGCGCTGGGCCACTAAAAGTGGAAGGAGAAGCTATCAGCATGCCATGGACTATGATACAGGTTGTACAAGCCTGAATAAAGCAAATAATATGATAGAGCTGTTCCGAGCAAATGAAAAAATGTTGCAAAGATGAATCCCCACTGCTATGGCCAGGTAAGGGAGCATAAGAGACATTTTGCCTAAGAAGGCTCAGCAGTTTATCCATTTGTCATGGTTTAAGTCCAGCCGGTAACTCAGCACCACGCAGTGGTTCGCTAACACGCTTCCTTTTCCCCCCTTCCTCCAGACGGGATGGGGAGGAGAATCAAAAGAATGAAAATCCCAAGGCTTGAGATAAGAACAGTCTAATAACTAAAGTATAATATAAAACTACTACTACTACTACTAATGAGAATAACAAGGGGATAAAATATAAAACTAAAAAGGGAAAGGAAAAATAAAAAAAATCAATAAACACAAGTGATGCACAATACAATTGCTCACCACCCACTGACTGATACCCAGCCCAACCTGAGCAGAGATCTGCCCTTTTGGGTAACTCCCCCCAGTTTATATACTGGGCATGACGTGCTGTGGTATGGAATACTTCTTTGGCTAGTTTGGGTCAGACTTCCTGTCTCTGCTTCCTCCCGGCCTCCCGTGCCCCTTCTCACTAGCAGAGCAATAAAGACTGAAAAGCCCTTGATCAAAGTAAGCATTACTTAGCAACAACTAAAACATTGGTGTATTATCAGCAGTGTTCCCAGGCTAAAGCAGAATCACAGCACTGTACCAGCTGCTAGGAAGGAGTGAAATAACTGTTACAGCTGAACACAGGACACCTTCTAAGTACAAGAACAAGTTTTATCAATTAGATACAGACTTTGAATGAGGAGACAGAAGCTTAGCTGAGTGAAGCTAGAGGATGCGTAGGTGAATATGTCACAAACCATTAGCATGGAACAGCATTAAGTATGCTAAGATTGAAATAAGGTGACCGATCATGTAAAGCTGACAAGTTTAAAATCTCATAAAAGCCCAGCGTGATGCTGGGAAATGGCCAGAACAGACTGATTTGTTTGTAACTGCAGGTGGTCACGGGAGATGGCTACTGCACTGGAAGGATATCCAACAAGAAACTGGAGCCAAGTTGTGCTGCTCAGACCACTCACTCCACAGCAAAATTAAACTTGATCAGTGCCAAATGAGAACTTCACACAATGTCTGCCTTGAAATACTGATAAGAAAGATGAGGGTAGCATTGTCCAAGATTCTCACAGTCAAGTGAAAACCTACAGGAAGGACTCATCCCCAAAGCATCCCAAATAAAAGATTTGTGAGCTGCTGGACCAAGACCCTCTTTCCAAAAAAAATGGAAGCGCTGCTACATGACCTTTCTGCTTCAAGAAAAAAAGCCAAGGAGCAAAGTTGATTTGAGTCCAGATATCAGAGCGCAAAATGCAATGGTGACCTGGCAAGGCATTCCCAGTTCAGAGCCTTGTTTCTTAGCTCAGCCTGGCCAGCCAAGATTATGCTGCTGGTTTAGAATTAAAATAAGATGAAGAGCACTGAGTGGCAGGTTCATCACATCAGGAAGGGACAATGGTTTTGACTTTTGGAGATAATTAGGAAACTAGATGTCTGACTTTTTAGCCTTTTGCAGGCTATTCTCCTTCCTCAGCAAGTGTTGACACCTCTGAAAGAGCTCACTTGAAGGCAAATTTTCTTAATAATTTTCTTTCTTTTTCTCCAAGGTATCATTTTCCTCCTTATTTTCCTTATTCTTTTTATATCTCCTCAAAAAGCACTCACAACTGTTGATATGGTGAGTTTGATGCCATTTGTTCAATTTTAAACAGGTGAGGTGTTTTATAAAAGTACTGAACAAGGTATTATATTTGATGTACAAATATTTATGTTCTCAGCACAGGGTATTTAAGTATGCAAGTTTTCACATAATTCTCATGCAGGAGAGAAAGATTTCCTGATTTAATGGCATGTACCAGACCCTTTACAAATTTCCTAATGTAAAAAGACTCATATCCTGTACATGGGAAGTCAGCCCTGCATCCTGAAAGCAGAGACCCCATACTAATTATGAAAGATACTTCACAACAAAATGAATGCAAATTACACTTAAAATGCTAAATTACGAGCTCTATAGATGGATTATACTGCTCTACTGCAGTAGAAAGGAAAAGATGTCTTATAAAAATGTTCCCATTATGCAAAAATCCCTCGGCATGTGCCTAATCCCCTAGAGGGCAGTATGACCTAAAAATAAATTAAACTGAGCCAGGCAATTAGGACTTTTTAAAGGCTGGTTATATTAAATAGAATCCCATTTCTTTCTTTCTCTGACAAATTGGCACAAAGGCGCAAGAAATAGGGAAATACTTATAGTTTTCAAATTATAGGAGAAAACTAATGTAATAAAATGAACATTATTACCCTACATTAATATATTTAGCTCACATAATACACATATTTGATTTTGCAAACTGTCAAAGCCAAGTACATTGTACTTAAGCATCCTCTCAGGTGGTTTGCTAAGACGATTTTTTATGGCTTCTCTTTTGGATGGCCTCAGTTCCCTGTGGTAAGATTTTTTCTTCCTCTACCACTGCATGGTCTTGATCCAGAGGAATTAAATTAAATTTGCTACCCAAGCACAAGGGAATAGGGAGCACTGGCTCAGTAATCAGGCACTTCCATGACTTGATGCTCTAAGGTAGCCCAAATGCTTACCAAACTCCTATCATGGCCTAGTCCTCAAGGCACTTTTGGAGTCTGAATGAGGAAGTGACGTGTATCTCCATTGAAATGAGAAAGCCTCCGACCTGCATGAGTAATCTTATATTATATATTACATGAGGATCACAAAGCACCTTTACTTTTTCTAGAATGAACTTTCTGTTTGATGTTACAGGAAGTAATGAGAGACAGGTTTAAACCACCTAGTAGCTGTTTGTCTAAAAAAAATACAGCTCCCAGTTGTGCCTGGGTCCCCATTCCCTTCCCATCCAGAGCTCCACTTCCTAGTCTTGACTTCTTTAGTTTCCTGAGCAGGGAGAATACACACGCCCACACGCAGGTGGGCTGAGCATGTTTGGCACACAGAGCTCAACTATCATTTCATTTAACAACAGTGGGAAAATAGAGAAAATAGAGGGAATAGATGGAAAAACTCCAAATGGACATGCGTGTGTGAGCAGCCCCCAGCACACACGAACATCCTTCTAGGAGCTATAGCCTCTCTGTCCACACATGCAGAATTTTTGTCAGTGTTTTGCCTGAAAATGGGTTTTCAAAGGATGAAGGCTGTTTCCTGGAGGTGATACCTCTATTTGATTACTTCCAGAAACTGCAGAAACTGAAGCCAGAGGACTAGTAACAGTCACTGATTTCTTAAACAGCAGATCCTGTTCAGCTAACAGGCTCCATAGGAGCAACAGTCAGTCACTGGAACCCTTCGACTGAAGGTTTTTCCAGCTAGCTGAAAATAAGCTAGAGAAGGAAGGATAATGGTTCAGAATTACTTGATTTGAAGTAAAATTGATGGAAAAAGGGACAAAGAAGCCTACTAAAGGAAAAGTGCCACGTAGATATGCCCATTTTTATGCTGGTCATTTCAGAGAGTATTTTTTAATTTGTACTGGTCCCAGACCTGCCTAAAGATGGTTATGCCTATTCTTTGAACAAGTTAGAACAAAATATGTGTATCTCTGGATAAATGAATTGAAAAAACATGGTTTGGTTGTAGTCACCAAGGATAGGATGGGTTAACTCAGTATATTTGGAACTACTTCACTTATTCCCCTAAATCCAACAGCAAAATATGTTTTGAGACCAGTTATACTGCATACAGAAATACTCTGAATAACAGCTATCAGGTTCCTGGAATACTCTTCATGAGAAAAAAACATTTCTGAAGAAGAAACTGAAAGGCGCATAAGAAATTACTTACAATGCAAAGTGTGACTGTTGGATCCGATGACACATTTTAGGTTAACTAGTTTGCATTTCTTTTGAAGTGAATTTCCTAGCGACAATGTTTGCACAGTTCACCTGCCTCATCAAGGCCTGTTTAGAATACAGTGCTTAATACAGTTTTTAACCCATTATAAAGCCATGCACAGATAATTTAAAATGATCATAACAACTAACAAACACGTAATCAAGGAGCTCTTAAAATGTATTAAAATTCAGGTCTCTCGCTATTAGCAAAACTGCTTCATTAACATATTAAGACAATGTTCATTTGATAATTAGCTTCTGTTTTCTTTGCAACCTGGCAGTTAAATCATCCCTATGAAGCCAGAGAGGAAAAGTTTATGCTCCTACAAGGTGCCTTTGATGGACTCCAGGTTGCCTTTTCCTAATTTTTAATCAGCTTCAATATTTTCTTTTTCTTGCACTCTATTTCTGAAACGTTGCAGATTAAAGCCCACTTCCATGGTGAATGTGGGAGCTCTCAGAGCCCAGAACAAGGAAAATGGGGGGCCCCTTTTCTGCCTTGGACTCATGCTACTCTGGTAACATAGGGCTCAAGGGTAACAACTTGGGAATTCCTTGCATATGCCCTCTGTGGCATGCTTGTGCCCCATGTAGAGCTCAGTCTGGCAAAGAAGAAAAACTAATGTGTCAAAGTCTACAAACTCAGAGTAGGATAATTGTTCTCCATCTTTTCCCTAACCACCAGTTATTCATTCCAAATAGTATTTTTTAAGAAGAAGAAAAAAAAAGACTGTTATTTAAAATGGATTTAAAAATATTTCAGTCCCAAGAACAAGGTATTTGATTCCAGATTTTTTCTGACTTCAGATGTTGGTTACATCTGCTGAGACACCTCTGAGCTGCGCATGGAATGGCCCATATGTGCAGTCTGTTCCCACAGCAGCAATAGGCAATGGAAATAGCTTATTTATAACAAAGGAAGAAGAGAGCATGGATTATTTAAGGGATACTGCTCAGCTCACAGCCCGGCTGCATCCCCCACCCACCATCACACCACCAGCCATTCCCAGGGAAAGCTTCTCATCTTTACAGATTTGCAATGAATAGGAAGCCTGGCATTACTGAGTATACAAACTAGACCTAGTGGTCATAACTTTCTCTGATATAATATTTAATTTTAACTACATGTTCTACTCTTCAAAATAGCAAAATGTGAATGCTTCTAGTATAAGTAATAAGGTGGCAGAATTGTCCAAAAGGATCTTGCAAGATGGAGTGGCTGGGTAATAAATAACAGATGAAATTTAATGCAGATGGACATTAAGATGTGCAAATTATAAAAAAAAATGAAAAATAAATCCTAGCGTAACTTCACATATTATGGGTTCAGAAGTGACTCCTCAAGAATTAAAGGTTATAACGACAGTCTTATGAAAATGTAACCTTAATGCTTCATAAAGGAAACAATGTTAAAATGCAGAGGAAAAAAAAGAGAACAAAAAAGGAAGCATAGTACTACTGCATGAATTCATTGTACACCTGTACCTTGAACAGGTTCCTCTTCTTCAAAAGGACTTGAAGAATTGGAAAAGGCTCAGAGAAGGCTGGCACAGATATGAAATTTTCTCCCTACAGTGGGAGACATCTTCAGTCCAAAAATCATGGAATCAGGTATGTTGGAAAAGACCTTTAAGATCAAGTCCAAACATTACCCCAGGACTGCCAAGACCATCAATAAACCATGTCACTGAGGGTCTCATCTACATGGTTTCTGAACACTTCCAGGGAGGGTGATTCCACTACTTCCCTGGGAAGCCTGTTCCAATGCCTTCACCCTCTCAGTGAAGAAATATTTCCTAATATCCAATCTAAATCTCCCCTGTTGCAGCTTGGGGCCGTTTCCTCTTGTCCTATCACTTGTTACTAGGGAGAAGAGAGTGACCCCCACCTTACTACAACCTCCTTTCAGGTAGTAGTAGACAGCAATAAGGTGCCCCCTGAGCCTTCTCTTCTTCAAACTAAACAACCCCAGTTCCATCAGTCGTTCCTCATAAGACTTGTTCTCCAGACACTTCAATAGCTTCACTGCCGTTCTCTGGACCTGCTCCAGCACCTCAATGTCTCTCTTGCAGTGAGGGCCCTGAACTGAGCACAGTGTTTGGGGTGCAGCGTCACCAGTGTACAGATCCTCACCAGTAGAGGAGGGGATCACTGCCCTGGCCATGCTGGCCATGCTATTGCTGACACAGGCCAGGATGTCGATAGCCTTCCTGGCAGTCTGGGGAGAAAAAAAACAAAACCAAACAAAAACCAGCACAAAACAAACAAATAAATAAAAACTCAGAGGGAAAATATGCTGAAGGTGAATAAAGTCCTGAGTACCAGAGAGAAGACAAATAGCGATGGTTGTCCCTCTCACAATACAAGAGCAAGGGGGCATCCTATGACATCGGCAAGCAGCAGATTATAACCAAGCAAAAAGGAGATGTTTTTCCACACAATGTTTTTAAGCAAAATAGTTCTTTATTGAAAGAAATTGCAGGTACTACTGCTGTGCATGAATTCAGGGAAAGACTGGAAAAAATCAAGTTACAGAAACTCATCAAAGATTAAACGCTTTGTTTGACTTGGAAAATTCCTGAGCCACAAGATGCTGGAGGTGGAAGTTTAATTTGGAGAAGCACCACTATATGTTGTCATCTATCTTCTTACTCTCTTCCAGAGGCCTACTGATGGTTATTTTAGGATATTGACTAGGTGGACCTTTGTCCTGACAGCTCTGAGATTCTTATAAACTTACAATCTTACGTCAGGTGAGATTCTGCTATGGGAAAGCCCTTACAGTTGGAATTTTGTCAGAGATACCCTCAGACAAATGACCAAATCTGTCCAGCTTAACAAATGAAGTAGAGCCACCAGAGAGAAAATGCACCATATAAGAAACCACCATTCAGTAATTCTACTCTTTCTTTGTTCAGACATCTCTTTATCACTGTTTTGGTTACTGGCTGTAATAATGAAAAAGAGAATAGCATCACTGATGTCTTCTCATTGTTGATGAATTTTTAATTATATTTTTGTTTCAAGCTTTTGTTGTTAAATTGCATGCACTGAATTGCAGAAAAAACCCACAAACCCACATCCACTACACATTGAAGTGAACAAGGAAGAGGTTGAATCTTTTCATATATATGTGGACACAGAAGCTAGATGTCAAGCAGAGGTGTTAGATAATCAGTCTTTGCAGCTTTTACCTTAGAAAGTACTCGTCTTTGCTTTGACATCAAGGGCACCTGGAAAAGAATATCCTTTTCAAGCATCCATTTGTTTCTGAGATGTGTGGGAACAGCATTTGCGGAAGACAACAACCAAGAAAACAGCACAAAGGCACATGAAAAAAAGGAAAACAAAATCTTCAAGCTCATAGCATGTTCCCTTCCTTTTTCCTGTTGCATCATGAGGAGTCCTAAGAGGTGATTTTCTTCTGTCCTCCACAAATTTTTCAGAAAGCCTTGCTGTGGGACCACCACACTTCTCAGGGCATGGAAACAGACATTCCTATTCTGTTGTGAGCTCCCCTTGTAAAGCCATACAGGGATCAGCCTGTCCACCTACTCCTGCCCAGCCCAGGCTGTTGGAGGTCTCAGACCAGCAAAAGACGCCCTCTTACCACCATTCCCATAAAATCCACCTCTTCTGTTTCCACATCTTGAGCAGCTATTGCCCTGCTGTCTCTGTTTCTGAAGGAACCTGGACCTTGGATGGTAGGAGCTGAATCAGGTGGCTCTTGGGGGAAGTGGAATTGAGTGTCTAAGAGAGAGTGGGGAAAGCGCTTACGGGAAGCAGCACAAATTCCAGCAAGTCTTTGCCTCCTATGGAACGCTGTCTGGCAGTGGCATTTGTGAAACCTACTGGTTCCTACCTATCCAAACTTCATGACCACAGAAGATTTGGACCCACTGCCATCGCCTTTGGCAGACCAATTCAAATTCATCAGGTAGCACCCATTAGCACTGAGGTGGCCACAGTGTGTTACTGGCACAGCAAGTTTCAGGTAACTTTTGGTAATTTCAGCTGGCATTCAGAATGCAGTAGAACAAAGACTTTCCTCCATCTAAATATGCAAAGTACTTGACCTTGGTTCTAACCAAGCTTTTCCAGATGCAGTGATATATTTAACCTTCACTTTCAGAGTTTCATAAACTAAGTCTTGAGGTGTCAAAAGCCCTAGATGTTTTTTAATGGAAAGTCAGAGAAAACGGCAAATCAGCCAGAGAGAAGGCTCTGCCGAAAACTGCAGCTGCATCAGTGTGACTGGGTAAAAAAAAATGTTTTTAAAACAGAAACTGCTGACACGGCTTTTGGTGAAGCCTCTGCAGCAGCTGTGATGGCTTTTAACTTTGAGTTTTCAGTGGGGAAAAGATGATATTTCTTGCGTTGTCATTTTTACGAATAACACAGGCGGGTTTCAAAATGCCGGGCCAGGTTGAGTAGCAGATGTAAGGTTAGCAGTGCCTTGGACTGGTCTGAATAGCCGGGACTAAGCAATTTGCTGGGGGTGGTAAGTACAGGAAACACAGAGATTGTCTTTCCTCCAGCTCAAGTTAGCTTCAACACAAGCTGGTGCTGGTGTTGTGTGCAGTGGTGACACTCAGGAAGATGTCTCTGAGCATCTGCCTCCAAGGGAAGCAAATATGCCACATGGAGAGAACAAAATAAAGAAGTACAAATCCAATGTGAGAAGATGCATAGCATCTTAGAGCATGGACATCTTCTTTGCACGGCAGAACTTCTCAGCCTCTCAACAGTCCACACAGGAGAGGGTGGCTCTGGGGCAGTGTCTCATGAGATGTCTGAAAAGATCTCTGAAATCATCTCCTTTTGTGCAAAAAAAAAAATAAAAAGGACAGTGAAGCAGCTGGTTTCAGGCACCATGGCTCTGGATTAAAATCTGACCCTGGGAAAACAGAGGGATGAGAAATGCTTCTGCCAAAAGCTGGCTGAAGACCAAATGCACTGGTGAAAAGTTCTGGTTTTGAGGAACAAATGTTTTCAAAAAGAAATTAATAATTTCTGATTGTCTCACTAGTTTTTCCTGAATCTATCTTAAGGAGAAGGAAAGGATTCTGCATCTTACTGGTTGTTCATATTGATCTCTCAGAAAGACCCTGAATTTTCATCCTAGGAACAGAAACACCCTCAAGAGGGGACACTTTGTACTTCAATAGCCATTCTCTATCTTAGACAGCTGGCAGTAATCTTTTATTTCTTTGAATATGTAAGAATTGCAGTAAGGCTATGTTACTGGGAAATACAATTCAATTTCTCAGAGATGGTAACCTTGAACCGACTTTGTTTCCCTGCTAAGATGTATTAAAAGTATGATTTGGGATTTGTTCAAGCATGAGCCAGGGACCAGGAGTCAACAACAAATTTCCCTAAGTAACACTTTATTTTTGCCCACCCCTTTCAAATTTCCTTCCTTGCTCTCCATGCAAGATTCCTAGCCTTGCAGGCAGCTGGTGCATGGAAGCAAGAGTGTGGCCATGTCAACAGGGCTGCATGCTAATGGCAAAAGGCCATTTGCCAGGGACTGGTAAATGCCAAAGACACGCATCACCTGTCAACACATGTCAATACATGTAGCAAAAGCAAAAAGTCTGCTTTGTCAGTTGCTGTGGAAATAGATGTTAATACTTCCACTGCAGATCTGCTCTTTATTGGGAGCTTGTTGAAATAAGAGAATAGGTATATTGTAGCTGGAGTTCATTCTCAGTGGGAGAAAAATAAAACAAGGAGGTTGGCTGCATTTCCTGTTTGGAAGACTCTGGAGGTGGTTTCTTATATTCCTGTACTTTGTGAGCGTTTATAGGAATAGGAAAAACAATGCACGACTGGATCAATCAATATGATATGACCCACTAAGTGACCAAACCCAGGACTTCCTCCCTGACTCCATGCTGAGTTTTTGATGCTAATTAAGCATTATGATGTGTAAGATGCTTACATTTAATGTCTTTACTTAATAGCTTTGTTTAGACCATTTTTTCTGAGCCATTGAAGTGACCTCACTAGTGTTGTGGTTTAACCCAAGTAGGCAGATAAGCACCCTACAGTCATTCACTGATTCCTCAACAGTGGGGTGGGGAAGAGAATCAGAAGGCTAAAAGTGAGAAAACTTGTGGGTTAAGATAAAGGCAGTTTAAAATCAAAAAGCAAAAATCAAAATCCCACTGTAAGGAGGAAATCAGGCAAAACACAGAAAGAAAAAAAAAAAAAAAGAAAGAAAAAAGTGATGTAAAAAACCCAATTGCTCACCATGAACTTATTGATGCTGAGCAAGGCCCTAAGCAGTGGCAGCCCCAGCAAACCTCTTCTCCCCTCTGCCAGTCTTATTGCTGAGACAACATCATATGGTATGGAAAATCCCTTTAGCTACTTGAAGTCAGCTGTCCCAGCTGTGTCGCCTCACAGTTCCGTGTGCACCCTGAGTCTATTCACTGGCGGAGTGGTGTGAGGAGCAGAAAAGACCTTGACTCTGTGTAAGCGCTGCTCAGCAATGACTAGAGCATCCATGTGTTGCCAACACAGTTTTCTTCACAGATCAAAAACACAGCCCCATACAAGCTACTAAAAAGAAATTTAACTCTATCCCAGTCAAAACTAGTACAACTAGTCACATCTTTGTGACCTGAAAATCTTGAAAGGACTGCTTGGATTTGGGATAGAATTTGCATGTCTTCCTATGGTGCTAGCAGGACTAGGGTTATCTCTGCTTTCTGCATGAGACCCACAAGTTCATTTTCTATCTTGTTTGACAGCTAAATTAGGTCATCTGACACCTGCCCAGAAGAACCTTTTCCTGCCAGATAGTGATTCTTGTTCCAAATTTGAAAAGTACCCTATTTCCCAGGCTCAAAAGTTTGAAAGGTTTATTTCCCTTCTCTAATCTCTTCCTTGGAAAATCGGCATGAAAGGACTTGGAAAAGTGCTGAGTTTTCTCTGAATGCTTGGAGAAAGAAGCAGAAAGATGGAACATTTTCTTCTGTATAGAGAAGAGACTCATGACCTTGAGGACTCATACCCTCTGCTTTGCTATAGGGGATGAACCAACATCGTTGTGATCTGAAACCATCTGACGTAAGTCTTGCTCTGATGGGATCAGGGATCAGAGCAAAATGGAAAAAGATGAGGCTAAATGCAAAATGGATTTATGAAATGGGCTCTGCTACTACTGCACAGCTCAAAGGAGAAAAAAAAGATCATTTTTCCCTGAAGCTGCTTTCCATCTGTGTTCCTGTTGCAACAACAGGCAGCCTGTGTTTAAGATTTCATTGGAATATAGGCCAAGGTTTCAGTGGATTTTCTTTAAAATTTGGTGGAGTTTTCTCAGTATATTGAACTGGATTTCCTTAGAAATCTTCAGACCTGAACAAAGCGATAATTCGATTAGGCACATTTCTATGAAATTCTTTCCTTTTTTCTGTACTATCCATTTTGTCTGAACACTGATTTGATTCTCGTTATTCTTTATTTTATTCTGATTTTCTTCTTTTGTCTGCTGCTTGAAGGTTTGGTATCATGACAAATATTCCCAAACAAGAAAAGTCTGAGTTGCAATCCTGTCAGGGACCAGCAAAATAACTCACATTTCAGTTAACAAGCTAGCTTCTCTTGTATGGATAGTTTACTTTCAAAAAAGAACCCAGTACGTATGTGCCACTGACAACACCAAATGTCCATACATTTAGGATCAATCACTCCAAATCTTGAAACTGCCTTCAAAATATTAATTTGTTAAAAAATAGAAAATCTGCCTGTTACTCTTTGCTCCTTGCATGTTCCATCAAGCTTTCTGTCCTTTGTAGGTATGAGAGCAAGAACCTTGCCTTAAGAGGGTGAGAGAAGACAAAACTGAGACACTCTTATGTTTAAGGATACCTCGGGGTCCGCACAAAACTCCAAGTATCAGAAAGCTCATGTTAGGATAATGCTTGAGAGAGTCTGAATTCTTTATTCCAGAAAATGGAAAAAACAAAGGGGCGGTGGAGAAAAAACCACTCATATTTTCTCCTCTCCTATGGCAGACTGAACCTGACACAGGTGTGCAGCTGCCTGCAGCGGGCTGAAATAAAATATGAAACTGTTGCAACAAGTCCAGAGGAGGGCCATGAGGATGATCAGGGAACTGGAGCACCTCCCACATGAAGACAGGCTGAGAAAGTTGGGGCTGTTCAGCCTGGAGAAGAGAAGGCTGCATGAAGACCTTGTAACAGCCTTCCAGTATCTGAAGGGGGGCTATAGGGATGCTGAGTGTTGTGGTTTAAGCTTAGTCCCAAATTAGAAAACTATGTAGCCTGCTTGTTTCCATCCCCCAGCCTGTCCTCCCCCTCCTCCCTGCTCCCAGAGGGATGGGGAGGAGAATGGAAAAAATGTAACTCCCACTGGTTGAGACAAGAACAGTCCAGTAACTAAGGTATAACACAAACCACTGCTGCTACCACCAATAATAA
>WYDI02022213.1:0-51458 GCA_009867235.2 Psittacus erithacus
AATGGGTTGCCCAGGGAAGCTGTGAATGCTCCATCCCTGGTGGTGTTCAAGGTCAGGCTGGACAGAGCCTTGGGTGACACGGTTTAGTGTGAGGTGTTCCAGCCCATGGCACGGAGGTTGGAACTAGATGATCTTAAGGTCCTTTCCAGCCCTAACTATTCTATGATTCTAAATTTTGCCCTCTATCAAGCCACGTTGGAGCCCACTCAGGCTGCTCAAGGAACACAGGCACTTCAATAGTGGCTGTTCCATTGTTCCCTCCCAGATGCCACCTCCAGGTAAAGGATACATCACAATCTGCATTATGCTCAGATTACAAGTCTCTACTAAAATGATAAAGCAAGAGCTGAACTTACAACTCCAGTAGCCATTCTTCATCTGGCATACCTAAACTCCACTGAAGAAACTGATGTTCAAGGCTTAGTAGACCCTACGTCATCATATTTTGAGCATAAAGAAAATATGCTTTGAATAGCAGCTCATCCTAGCCTTTAAGGAAATGCAGCTGAGATCACTTCTAAAAACTTTGACTTCTTCAGCTTTAATCATTAAAGAAAATCTTATTCCTTCCACTGTCCTCTACATTTAGCTGCGCTATTGGCATTTTCTTAGAATTTAGGATGAATGCAAAATCTTAAATGTATTTATTACAGTTTGCATGCAGAACTACCTTTACTTTGAATGAAAGGTTCTGTCCTTCAGTTGAGATTTCATTTTTACTCTAAAAGTACAGAAAAGATTATTTCATTGTGATAGTGTTATAATAATTTTGGATCACTGTTCTCCTTTGCTCCTATCCGCAAATACTGTGTCTCTTTTCCCCACACATATGCTGGCAAAGCTTTAGACCTCAAAAATATGCTAAAACACATTGGCGTTGGAATTGCAGTAACATGGATAGTTCTGCCTGTAAACAGGGAGTCTGTTTTGTGTGGGCTCAGTAAGACAAATGCAGGAAAATCACTAATGTTTATGTGAGCTATGCATATGGCTTTCTCACCCACACAGCCACAGGTAGCCTTTAATGGAAATGCATGGAAACTGCTCAGATGTATATTAAGTCATTGAGAAATACCTTCAATTCGCAGGACAAATTCTGATGGCTGTAATAAATCCAGCCCAGTAACTGCTATGATCTGCTCAATTAAGATTCTTCATACCCCTAATAATCCTTCAATTTCTAAAAGCCATAGCTTTCTGGCATTCTGTCTAGGAGGCTGACCTCTTTCAAGTTTTAATTTTGCCCAGAGTGATCTGCTATTTTATTTGATAAATAGATAAAAAATCAGCCATACAACAACAGGACAAGAATGAGATTTCAGTTCTCAAGGAATACTCATCTCACCATCCCATTTTTTCTTTCACAACATTGTAGATTGAAATAGAAACATGAAATTAATCTTGAAATGAGCACTCTAAAGGACCTTGTTATAGAAGAACATGTTCTTTTAGTTAAAAGTAATATTAAAAACATATATGTCATATATAGAATCATAGAATCATAGAATAGTTAGGGTTGGAAAGGACCTTAAGATCAATATGCATTTTAGATAAGCTTACATGAGCTTATGTAGCATAGCTGGACAATAAAATCAACATCCTCATGGGTATTTAGGTACCTAGCTCTATACTTTTGAAGATTTGGGACTTGGCTTTTTAAGTCTTCAAATTACTGACCTATAAAAAGGATCACTTTTAAAACATCAGATTACATTTCTATTCTTGGTACCCAGTTTATGATAAGAATTAAGGGAGGCCCCCAGTTTTGTTCCCACGCCTTAAATGTCTTTTAAAATGATCTCTCTTGTCATAACTTTAGTAGTGAGGTTTATCTATAAAAGAGCAAGATCACAGTTTCTAAGAACTTCCCACAGATCCGTATTTTATTTGGTGATCTAGATTTGAAGCTGTTTGCTTCTATAGCTCTGCAAAACACCCTGAGTCGGTCCCTCTGAATAATTCCCAGCTCCTCACTCTTAAAGGCTGCTTACTGCTGAATTTTTTTCCCATTATCATCTTAGCACATACTAATTTCTTTCCACAAGGTACTGGATGTTCCTAATAATATAGATTTAACACATTTAGATTTTAAGGTGTTTCTGTAAATGCATCAGCCATCAATTCCTTCCATTCTGCATAGCTAAGAATCAATTGATCACACTTCATCTGTTCTCATGGCTTTTACAACAAGAACAATGGATGAAAAGGAATTATTTATCATGTTTTGGCAGGGTTCTTCAGTATTTTATATAGTTTCTAAGTTATCAGTATGGTTTTCAAGAACAGTGAAAGTTTTCACTCTTACTGATACAGATCTTTCCAGCTCAGTTCTTAAATTGTCACCCATTTTATGTACAAGTATGTTAACAGTCATTGTAATTAATTCAAAAGATTATTATTTCCCTCAGGGAGCATATTCATTGCAATACTGCTCTTCAGAAACTTTCCTGTGGTCTCATATCTCACAAGAAAATACTGAAATATTTTTCATCATTCCTTAATTAGATAGAACTGAATTCTTTCTCACTTGCTCTCTGGGACTACATTCATTCTTCTGTGTTTTCTTCCACTATTATAATGGATAGATGAGGTTTTGGGGAAATGAGTGAAGAAAGAGGCTTTTGTTTGGGTTGAGTTGGTTTGGTTTCTGAAAGAGAGGCAATTATGGTAATTATGTTTATCAACTCTCAATTATTAAAAAAAAAAAAAAGCATGTGTGTTGTGTGCACCTGATATTTAAGAACTGGCAAGAAATAGAAAGTACATGGCTCAAAAGACAATGAGAAAAAGAACTGTCTTTTACTAGGTTGCTTCTGTAAATGTCCAGGGCTAAGAAAATATTTCTGTTTGCTAGAAAGGGAACAAAGAAAAGAAATACACACCCTCCAAATACTATCCCCCAACAAAGTCTACTACTATCATGGTTTAAGCCCAGCCGGCAGCCCAGCATTGTTCCCAGGCTGAAAGTCAAAAACACAGAACTGATCAGCTACTAAGTAGGAGGAAAATGGCTGCTACTGCTGAACTCAGGACAGCTACCTTCAGAGTCTTCTTAGAACAAGACCTGTGTCACAGGTAACACTTAAGCTTTTGGGTCATTCTTGTGATATAGGTCCCTTTCAGAAGGAGGTATACCACACCTTCCAAAAGGAGGGTACAGGATGTTGCTCCTACACATTTCACTGGCCAGACCAGAGCATTAATTATAGCTCTATTTCCCTTCTGCTGCTTCTCCCCTCATGAAAGTCCATCACAAAACTAGGACAGAAGGTTGTGTTCTAAGGTGAAGTCACCAAAATGAACTTGCAAAAGACCTTTTTCCTAGCACAGCCAAGGAAAGTCACATTTCTAAACACAGTATCACATCACAGACAACCCCATGCACCTGAATAAGAGTATTGGAAATAGACTGCAAGTGTAAGCTATCAATAAGTGACAATCAGTCTACTTCAGATATGTTTTAAATTAAATATGTCAAATTAGGCACTAGAAGCACAGGAAGATGGCGCACTTGCAGCCATTTATGACATTTTTTTGCTTTTAATGGAAGCAAGCAGCTGCAGTGATCATGTCAGCGCTCTGCTTTTAGTTTGAAAGAGAATAGCTATGTTGATGCTGTTGGGTTTCGGTTTAGAGCAAATGAGTCATTGCTACAGCCAAGATAATAGCTGAACTGAGAGGATATTTCATACAAACCCTTTTTGGTAAAATTCACTAAGTCCCTGGTATGAAAAACCCCACACCTAGCATAATCCCCCTACCTTAATGGAAGATTATTTTTATTTTGAATAATGACTTGTAACAGTTATCTTTTCCACTGAAATTAAATGAACCACCAACTGATAACGCAATATTGCTAAGCTTTAAAGGGTGGCAAGAATTTATGTTCTGGCTTTCTTTTCTCTGAAACTTCTTGTATCTCTGTCCTTGAGGAGTGTTGCCTCTTGACTCATGAGCCCGATGGATAGGCATATGGACATGACTTCTTCAGGCTTCACTTTTATGCTCAGGTAGGTTGCACATGCACCCAAAACCCCTCAAAGACAAGGGAACTTTTTCCACTGGTATCCTCTCACTCTCCCAGTTCACCCATACCCTCCTTTTACTTCATACCAAAGGACCTGCAGCCTATCTACTTCCTCTAGCCGTCAGTTTCCCCTGGAGTCTGAGGAATCTGACTCACTGTCTACAAGTTGAATGTAGCTACCTGCTTTTTAAGTTGCACTATCAGGGTTTTTTTAAGCTGGTGTATCAGCATATAGACCAGAGATTTCTGTCACAGTGTGTTTCAACAGACAGTAAAATATTTACCTGTGTGCCTCCCTTTTCTTCTTCACTCCTTTGCTGTGGGAAAGGTTTTCACTATTTGACCTAACTTAGTCCTGGAGGAAGTTCTGATTAAAAAGACACACAGGTAATGGTTTGAATCTATCCTGGCACATTCCGTCTTCACTGCATGTTTCTTCCTACCTAGGCTCAAGAGTCACAAAGTTGTTCTTGAGGTCCATCATTGCAGAGCACTTTAAGGAAGGGTCTGAAAATCAGTAGGAAGCCTAAATTGTCTGGTCTCTCTTCTCTGAAGGGTAGAAATAAACTATGGTTGAACACAGCCTGAAAGAAGGAAAAATAATACCTCTGGCTATCCTGCAATTGCCTCTACCCTGTCTTTTGTCTTTCCTCTCATATCCTGAGGATTTAAAAGCCCTGGGAGAACTAGTGAAGGGAACAGAAAAATCCATTGCCCCTGATGAAGCTCTGATACACAAGTTTTATAAATGCAGTCAGAAACATGAAGATTTCCCAGTAAGATCTTCAAATTTTCACAGAATTCTGTTTCAACATAACATTACCACAATTTTTTTCTCAGTACAGCTCTTGAGATCACTTGCAGTAAAGATGGGCTCTACAATTCAGAAAAACACATACAGACTATTAATGAATGTAGAATTCATCTAGAAACAGAAAACTATCCTATCAAAGGATAACGTAATTCAGAAAATAGCCTTGCAGTACCACTACTGATCTCTTTGGCAAAGGATGCTAAAAGGATTTTCAAAGCCAGGTTGGACAGGACCTTGAGCAACCTGTTCTAATGGAAGGTGTCCTTGCCTATGGCAGGGGGGTTGGAACTGGATGATCATAAGGCCCTTTTCAACTCAAAACATTCTAAGATTCTATGGTTTACATCTGATATAGCATTAAATAAACATATGCCCACTCTGCTTCACTTGAGCTGTACTATGTTTTGTACTATTGAGCTCAGGCTGCTTCAAGTCTGTAGACAACTATGTGTTGGCATAAGCATTGCTTGGAATTTAAGCTAGAGACCAATGGCTAAGCATTTTTAGCCTTACCCCCACAGGAAGTGATCTGTCAGGCAGCAAACTTCTTCTGCTTCACCAAAATAATTCTACCAATGACCAGATCCTCTAGGACAAAGCTTGAAGCTAGCATAATCAGCATGGATTTAGTAGATATAAATTCACTGATTTAGGCTTTTATTTTATCATTTTATTTTATTTCATTTTATTTCATTTCATTTTAATTAATTGCATTTCATTTCATAGTAGCTCGTATTTTTATAAGCCACCATAACTTCTACCTTCAGGAGCAGTTTTTGCCTCTGCTCTTTCAATATATGTGATTTTCTACTACAGTTAACCCATGATTACCTCACCACAAAACTTACAGTCATGTGACACATCACAGCATTTTCACTAATGGACTTCAAGAACCAGAGTGCTTTCTAAGATAATTCATGTGATCCATGATCTTCCCTTCTCTTGTCTTCAGGGCATACATCTAGAGGCAGCAAAAATGAAGCTCTGAAAACTTTCCCAGTGAAAAAAACCCTCTACGTAGCTAAAGGCCAATTACTACAACTATGATATTAAGGCATTCTCAAAATAATGTCTTTCTGACACACACTCTACTGACGTACAATAAAAGCTTTTAAAAATACCTCCCTTCACCTTTCATACTCATTCACATAGAAAACCCAGTTGTTGAATTTCCAAATGTTAATTCACAACTCTTCATTCATCATATTTATAATCTTTTTCTAACATTAGTAGCAGTTATGTAAATTTCAGTAGTTTAAATGCCAGCTTCACTCACCTATCTGCATACATAGTTGCTGAGACTTTTTTATATCTATATGAACATGTAGAAAAGAGAAAGACTTGCTCAGACTACTCGGAGTGTATAGACAGTTTTCAGTAACTGTGAAGATCTTAAGAGAAAGCAATATGGTTTTGCAAATGGAAACAAATAAATTCATGCAGTTTTATATATCAGTTATCTCAAAAACACATACAAATAATTAATTTCAAATATGCCGTACATTCATTAGACATTCAGACCTTCAGATCTATTCAGAAAAGACAAAAAGCAGGAAAGTTTAGAAATAGAATACATCTGTTTCTGAAATTAGGGGTTCCTTAACATATTTTTAATCACTACTTTTATAAATGGCAAGACCTGTTAATCTGAATCCCACTTCACTTGACTGAGGGAGATACCATACACACTAGTAGTTAGGTGATTTCACAACAGTGGGATTCAATAGCTTGAAGATGTACAGAGTTTGTGAGCAGTAAGTATCCGTTGTTAGGAAAGGGCATTGGTGACCTCAGGGTAAAACATTCGCTGATATTCTAGCTAGAAATCATTTGAACTAGAGTGTCATACTGAGGTCCATTCACAGCTGGATCCCATTATCATAGCTACTAGGTAAGCAAACAACATGAAAGATACCTAAACGAGTCTTTGGGTAGGAATTAAATCAGTATCATCTACTTATAGAATTGAAAGGAAATTAAAAAAAAAAAAAAAGGCAAAGAGATGGAGTAAAACTGTCCCAACCGATAGTTACCAAAGCTACATTCAAAGGCAGGACCTCTGTTTCCTTAGACTCCATGCCTCCTGATCCAGTCACCTTTTCATAGCTACATCTTAATGTCTTGTCCTTTGGCCCAGCAGAATGGTCCTTTCCCTTGATTACACTCCAAAGTCTTTCCTGATACTCTCTCTAATTAAAAGGTTTCTAAATTGGTATGATAGGGGTTGGTGGGAGCCAGAATATTTTAAGCTGCATGGGGAAAGAAGTATGAAAACTATCTGTGCATATATAAATAAAATGCTGCAACTATAGTATCTCATCAATTCTCTGCTCATTATGTATCACTTTAAAAATCTGAATAAATAATTCCAAGAAAACAAATAGGAGATTTTTCCTCCTTTCTTTTTACAAATATTGGTCTTATGACATTGGGACACTATCCTCTTTCTCATCTTCCTGCAGCACCATTCATATTAAGTCCCAAACAGTCATGGTCAGGACTCAGATCTATGAGAAATTCTGAGCAAAACAAGGAACAAGAACTTGGCTGCAGATCCTTAACAAAAGAAACATAAAGTGTGTCCACCTTGCAAGCATACTGAGGCCGGATGGTCTTAATGTACACTACAGCAGTTTCCCACAGTTACTTTACCTGACTCACAGTCTTGGCAGCGTTGTCATTTCAATATTTCATACTTTCTCCTTATACAGCTTCAATAACTTGTCCAATAATAACCCCGGAGATGAAACCACTTTTCTATTTCATTCTTATTTCTTTTCAAATCCGAGTAGATTGCACTGCTCCCCAGTTTACTTAGCCATTTCAGCACTATTCTCTCTTCTCTTAAAATTAGGTTTGGGGCAAAAGGTAATAAGTGATTTTGTACCTTTATTTGCTATATTATAAGTTGTTTTTCTTGTTTGGGGGGTTGTTGGGTTTTTTTGAGAAAGGGATTTTTTTGGCATGGATTTTTTTTTGAGAATTATTTTGGCATGTGGCTTGTTTTGGTGGTTTGGGTTTTTTTTCAGGAAGGGTTATTTTGACATGTCAAGCTGAAAGCATTTTAATGAAATGAGAAATGAAAAAAATTGCTTGTTATGGACATGCCTATCATACAGACAGCTGAAGAATTAAAGTTCAGCTTGTTAAAAATGCTTTCTGACAGACATTTTCTAGCTGTTGATACCAGTTTGATTTAATAACACTCAGCTGGGACCTGTCTAAATTTCTGATGGAAAGCAGGCAGGGAGGCTAGGTGTGACCTGCCTTGCTGTCCAGGCTCCTTAGCTCTCAGGATAGATGGCTTTTTTGGCCACTAGGCTCACTGGAAAGGGCGAGGTTAAAAGCATTGACCAGCTGCCTGGCTCCTTGGGCTTCTTCCTTGGCCAAGAGTCAGTTCCCCAAACACAGTGTTTTCTAAAAACAACATTTTACATTAGTTCTCCTAGGGAAAAATTCCAAAACCTTTCCATTCCACAGAACATTTCACATTTCCAAAGGGTTGGTCCAAATCAAAATGGTAAATAAATTGAAAATGGAAAAGGTTCCCTGTGCATTTAGTAACACACAGTTCATCAGACCAGTGATCTTAATAAAATGGCGGTTCTGCCACTGAAGACCTGAAAACACAGGACTTTATTTCCTGTACAGTGCTTCTGCTACCTTGAGTGATTAAACCAGGCCATGCTGCAGCTAGTAAGAATGTGGGTATTGGCTTTCAACAGAACTAGGACTTTATTTCTTTATAATGTAGCTAAAATATTAGCTTCATAATGTAGCTAAAACATTAGCTTCATAATGTAGCTCCAGCCACACACAGCCTACTAGAGACCATCTGTGTAAGTCTTCCCATTGATTCCCATGCTTAGCAGTAGCAATTCCTCTCATGACTTCAGTGAATGTTGAAAATTTCATAGGAGAGTGGAGGAAAATGGTTAAATGTCTGAAAAGACTTACATGGAAGAAGAACGAAGCTCAAAATGCATACAGCTTAGATAAGCAGTGACTCAGAGGGATCTGATTGCCATCCACAGATACTTCAGAGAGGTTAAACACATGGGTGGGGAGGAACTACTCAGGATAACAAGGGAAAGGAAGCAATATGATTGCAGAAAATTTGGATTGAACTGGAGGCATATCTTCTCAATAGCATGACTGGTTAGACTGTGCAACAATTTGCAAGTGAGACGGCAGTGGCCTCAGCATTTTGGCCATTTACTGCCAGATGGGGAAAACACGTGGTGATGAATAATCCTACTGTAGAAAGAGAATGGACTTCACAGATTTTTCACGAGCTGTTCCTATTACACTTTAAAGCTTCAAGGATCTCAGGATGAAAAAAGTAGAAGCAGATGAAAAAGGCAGAGGCAGGTACAGTTTTATTGCAGTTTGCTACTTTAAAAAACATAGTATCTCTAAGTAACCAGGGTTATTTTCGTTTTTCAGTCTATGTCGTTGCTCTTTTTAAATCACTCCTATTATTTCACTCCTTCCAGTCTAAAATTTCGTTAATAATACTGTATTAAAATGTAACTGAAAGAACTGCAAACCAACTGCTTTCCTTCTTGCTTAAAACTACATAGCAATCATTATGCCAAACAGATAATGTTTAAAGTCTTACAGAACGCTGTAGTTACATCAGCATTAAAAATATATATAATCACATTTCCATACTTTGCTGTTATTAGGTAATGACAGCATTAATGGTTTACATTTATATAGCACTCTTCTTCTGAAAGATCAATCGCTGCAAAAACTAGTTTCACAAATGACATGTAAAACACATTTCACTCATAAGTGCTAGGTGGTTAGCTAAAGGCTGAAGAGAGCATAGCATTAGAGCTCTGGGTCTACAGAGCTTGGAGAGAAGGATGTCTCCAAATGAAATAGCAGCACCACATAGGCCAGGACCGAGCACATTTCCTACATTGGTAATGTAAGAGTGGCACAAATGACATCACCATCTCAGCTTTGCAGGAATAAATGAGAGATTTTGAAATGCAATGTGCACTGCATTAAGTGAAAGGAAAGATAAGTACCACATAAAGACAGGAAAATACTGCCCCAGCCTTAGGATTTGAAAGTATCTGTTTGAAAATGAATTTGTGGTGTTGGATTTAGACTGCTTGATGAGTGTTTTCTAGGGGGTGTGGTAATGCACAGCACAGAAAAGGATGTCATGCTTAGACAGAGGCATGATTTCTAACTCGGACAAGATATGTGTCCTGATATATTTACATTAATGTCCTGGGTTCAGCAGTAGCAGTCATTTTTCTTCTTATTAGTAGCTGGTGCAGTGCTGTGTTTTTGACTTTTGGTTTGGGAACAGCACTGATAACACTGATGTTTTTAGCTACTGCTTAGAATGTTTAGTCTGACCAAGGATTTTCTGAGTCTCATGCTCTGCCAGGGAGGAGGGGAAGCTGGGAGGAAGCAGAGACAGGACACCTGACCCAAACTGACCAAAGAGGTATTCCATACCACAGCACGTCATGCCCAGGATGTAACTGGCAGTTACAAGGAAAGGGGTATTTCTGCTGGGGTGGAGCTGGGTATCGGTCGGTGGGTGGTGAGCAGTTGTATTCTCTTCCCTTGTTATTTCCCTTGTCATTGTTATTATTGGTGGTAGCAGCAGTAGTTTGTCTTACACCTTAGTTACTGAACTGTTCGTATCTCAACCCGTGGGAGTTACATTCTTTCAATTCTCCTCCCCATCCCTCTGGAGGCCAGGAGGAAAGGGGGGCGGTGACGGTGGGGGAGCGAGCAGGCTATGTGGTTTTCTAATTTATGACTGAGCTTAAACCACGACAATTACGCAAAAGTTGCCCTGTGTAATACAAGCAGAAAGAAAAAACTACAGTTGCAACAGGCTTTCAACCTTGTGAACCAGCATGCTCCATATGCTCTTTAACTACCCATGCCTTTTTCAAGCCCTTCACTAACCCAAATATGAGCTACAGCAGAACATCATGAATGGCCGTGAAGTAAGGCCTAGGTGTTAAGAAATTGCAAATTTTATTCATGCACGGCCATGTCCTTAGCCAAAGGTTTTCAAAAGCTCTTATCTGTAAGCTTGGAAAATGTTTTGAGGACATAATGAGCTTACAGCTTAGCACTTACATGAATGAGGGAAAATTGGGGCAGAAAATATCCTCTCTTAAAATTAATGTTAATTACAATCCATGCTGTTGTTGGGTAAGTGCTTCATATTAAACAACAGAACAAAGATAGTGAGACCAAAATAACAGGTTTTCTGGAATAAATAATCTTCCAGGAAGAGGGTGAAGGAGATATGCTCTGTCCCAGCCTTTTGTCTCAGCACTCCTGGAGTACAGAGCAATGCAAAAGAGGGCATGAAACAGAATGAGGACAGAAGTGCTGAAAAAAGCATTGAACATCCCTACAGTGTGCAAAAACACAGTGACTTGAGGGGTCAGGGAAGAGACAGAAGAGCAGAAGTGAGATGGAGGTGAAGTACAGCTCAGTCAACTTTCAGCTGATTGTCCAAAGAGGCATCTGCTGCGGACAAGCAGCACCTGGGCAGATTGCTGGTGAGAGGAGGGTGCAAAGCTAGAAACCAGGGTAAGGAGGTGGTTACAATAACTAAACTGCAAGGATGAAGTGTGGGACAGAGATTTTAGAAGTACACTTGGAGAGGCTGCAACCATATTGCTCCAGATTCCAGGCTTTCTTCAACATATGGGGAATTTTTCATAGGATGGGCTTTGTTTTTTGTAGGAGGGGCTTAAAATGCAAAAGCTCTTTATATGTTGCTAGCCACACTGCTCTCCACAGTGCAGCTCTTAAACATCAGCTTCTGAGTGCTGGATCCATCAGCCTCTGCATGAAGCTGTCTCCTGATGCAGGCAAACTCTCCTTAGGGAAATAATTTAGAATTTCATATTATTGGCAGAACTTATTTGAAATAGTTTCTATACATTATTGTTTGCCTTGCCCACAGCTCAGTCTCTCCCTGTGAAGTCTCCTTAGCAGCAGCCCCAGCACAGCACTGTCTATGTCAGGCAGCAGGCACACTGTGAGGATCTGACTGTCTAAGGGTGAAAATGATAGAGAAAAGAGGAACAGGAACATTGCGCCGAAGACCATATTAGATAAAATCTTCAGTGTAAGTCCCCTTCAGTGGCTCCAGGGTGCATTTGTCCCACTGGATAAATAATTCCCACACTATGGTTCTTGTATTTTTACCATTTACATGGATAAAAGGAGCCTGCCCAGCTTTCTGCCTACTCCTCCTGAGGGGAAGGTGTTTTATTATAACAGAAGCAAAGTGTGATGGGGTCTGCTCTGTATCTCTCACCAACAAAAGACAAACATGACTGTGACTCTCTGAGATTTCACACTTTGCAATCAACTGGATGCAAAAAGGGCTGGAAGCCCTCAGCCATGAAAAAGAAAAGGAGAAACCTATCACATACCTTTGTTGCACGTAGCTTTTCAGTTTAGACCTCCTTTAATCCAATATAGCAGCCTATAAAATAAATCTCCATTCTACTCTCTCTTTTAAGGGAAGTCTCTTGATGATTTTTTGTTCTCTATTTCTGCTCAATTGGATTGTATTACAATTTTCTCTTCAAATTTCATCTCCTCCTTTGGCTTTCAAGCTCATATCTCCTTCACTTGATCTACAGCAATCAATTCCTTTTCTTCCACACACCAATGTCTCAAATTCTGTCTTTGAAACAAAGACAGAAATTTAGTTTTTTCAAATCCTCAGATCTATAAAAATCTGTACAAATTCACTCCCTGATCCTGGGTACCTTTTGTATTATTAATTCACTTTGTAAAATATTTAAAGAAGTGTAAAAATAGTTTTAATAGTAAATATTAATGTCTTTTTTGTGGAATGTCTAAAGCAAAATAAAATCTGAACCTGGAGAAACCTGAGAAAAATTATAGAATTATCTTTGAGAGCAGCCTTGCGGAAAAGGACTTGGGAATACTGGTGCATGAAAAATTGAACCTAAGCTGGCATCATGTAATTGCAACCCAGAAAGTAAATCGTACCCTGGGCTGCATCAAAAGAAGTGTGGTCAAGGGGAGTGATTCCGTCCCTATGTTCTGCTCTGATAAGACCCCACCTGGAGTACTGTGTCCAGCTCTGGAGTCCTTGGTACAGGAAAGACACAGATTTGTTAAAGCAAGTCCAGAGGAGGGCCATGAAGATGATCAGAGGGCTGGAAGAAAAGGCCTATGAAGAAAAGCTGAGAGTTCAGATTGTTGAACCAGTAGAAAAGCCTCTGAGGAGCCTTATTGTGGCCTTTCAAAATATAAAAAGAACTTACAAGAAAGACGGAAAAAGATGTTTTGCCAAGGCCTGTAGTGAGAGAACAAGGGTCAATGGTTTTAAACTGGGAGAGGTTTGGTTTTGAATGGAGATAAGGAATAAATTTTTTACAGTGAGAGTGGTGAGACACTGGCACAGATTGCGCGCAGTTGTGGCTGTCTCATCCCTGGCAGTGTTCAAGGCCAGGCTGGGTGGGGCTTTGAGCAACCTGTCTTATAGAAGATGTCCCTGCCTATGATAGGGTGGTTTGACTAGGTGATCTTTAAAGTCCCTTCCAACCCAACCCATTCTATGACTCTTTAATTGTGAAATTTCTGGGATCTGTAGGTACTGTCCATATACAGTACAGCATACAAGGTGACCCTTCTTCAAACTCCCAGAACAACACTCTTGAAAGCAAAGATAGGAAATCAGTTTCAGTCACAATTGCTTGGTTTCAGTGTTTTTCAAGAATTTGGCTTTCCCTACCAAGTAAAAATATCTACCAATTGTTCAATGAATACTATTAAATACCTTAAAGAATGGGGGATCTACTACTTCCCTTTCTTAAACTGGGTAGCTTTCTTGTCCTTAAAAGTATAGCTTAGCTCCATTTGGAGAGTCTCACATAAGGATTTATGGAAGACACATGTGAGAAAATGTGGGTCATTAACATATATAGCAGCAACAGTATGGAACAAATGCAGCTCCACTGTTAGCAAGCGATGTCCCAGTTTACCAGCTGTGACTTATACAGAACTGTCAGACATTAAGGGATTCCTGGCTAATACCACTTTCAAATGCCTGGCTCTACTGTTACCTGATTTTCACTTAGTTTTGCATCTGAATTCTTATACTAGTACATATGAAGTCAGAAAGCTGCTGCACTGAGGCTTCTCCTTCAGTTAGCAGAACCAAAGCTGAAGTCAGAAAGTGGAACTCAAAGAAAAAAAAAAAACAACAAAAAATAAAACCAAAATTATCTTCATTTCTTACCGACTCTCATAAGAACAATCAATTTTCTGGAATGATAATTCAGTAAAGGCCGCTTTTATGGCAAATATGGCTCACTTTTCTTTTTCCTACATTAATTAAATCACATGCAGAGCATAATACTCCAGACAGACCTCCATTTCAGTAAAAGTTCAGAAATGTGGTTAGTTTTGTATTATAAATGCATCAGAAGAGCCATTCTGTATTCATCACAGATGGGTATGCCCCACTGAAATATTAAGTCAACCTTTAGGCAGGCAGTGCTGCCTAAATTTCAGCCACTCAGGAGGTGCATTAGCAGTGTCTCTCCCCACAAACTGATGAAAAATGTATATTTTTTATTCTTATCTGGAGTAAAACAGAAATTAACAGTCAAAAAATTCTTTGAATTTAATTAACTGAAAGCCCTACAGTAAATGAAATTAACTTTCAGTTGACCTAACATAAGAGCAGCTTTCTTCATGGACATTTGAGATAAAGCCCTGGTGTTCATGCAGATTACTATCTGAATAATAAAAATGTTTTTTGCATATGTTTGATTGAATAAATGAAACCTGGGAGTAGTAAACTTTAAAAGAAAACCTCAAGACAACTTTACTGTGAAGCTGTTACAGCCTGGTTTGGATACACAGAGTTGAAGATTTCCATTAAAAAGCAAGATGCATCATTCCCCTGCAGCCATTCTGAACACACTGGCTGGGGATTTTTTTGTTTACCTTTCTTTTGTTAGAGCTAGACCCAAAATCACAACCATTTGATCTCAAAAACTATCTTCAGAAAATGTGTGTGTTCGTTAAAAATAATGTTAACATGACATTGTGGGAAAGGATAACCTGTCTTTGTGTTTAAATATTTGGCATTAGAGTCCTATATGGCAAAAGCTGGAGCAATTGGGCAAAAGGAGATGGGGAGGAAGATACAAACAAGAACTTCACTCAGAACCTTTCTCTTTTTCCTGTCAAACTGAATGTGAACCAAAGCATCCTGAAAATACTGTGATATATTTTCAGGTTTCTGAAAGAGCAGAATCAGCAATGCCAGATCATGAAGGGCAGTTCTTAAGTGATTTCCAGTCATTTCAAGTGACGACATTAGACATGGGGGGTTATCAGCAATCTGAGATCACAAGATGCTCGTTAAGTGTCTGGATTTTCCACAGTCAGATGTTTCGAAGCTTGTTCAAAACTCTTTTTCCCCCACACTGGTGAATGTATCCCTTGTTAATGAAAAGAATCACTCCTCAATCCTTCCTCTTGCAGGGCATGATCTCAGTCCTGCAACATTATCTACATGGATAAATACAGAGAGACGCCTGGGTTTCACCTAAGAATCTGACCTTGGTTTTGGCTCAAAGCATGATTAAGTGATGTTTTTTCCTGACTCTGTGCTGTGATAACAAAGCATCTGGATCATTTTTCTGCTAAGTAGATGTTTGAATGGAGGAAAACCGAACATCATAACGTAAAGGTTTACACCAACTTCTTGGACCATTTAAGAACTCATTTCTGAAAGCAATTGGCCATTATCTGAGTTCTCAGAAACACCAAAGACTTTGCATATTTAATTCAGCGTGTTTATTTCAAAATTATCAAACCCACTATAGATTTTCTTAATTGTATTCATGTTGATTGTAAGAAACCTACATTTCTTTCTGTGAGGTTGTAATGGGCACAAAACTGTTGCCTTTTGACTGCCATTTAGCTCAAAGAATTTTTGGCTGCATAAGACAGTTTCAGCAGAAGCAGAAGAAAGTACTTCCCCACAGATCCTTTTTACTCATGAGAAACTAAAGCTTTCTGGTTTCCTGGAAAAAAACAAAAGTCCACTGTAGTAGAATAAGTAAAAGGCTTCCCAAAAAGAAGAAACTGTAGGGAAAAAAACAAAAGGGGGGGGGGGGAACCCACAACAGCAAAACCCAAACATTCGGTGATTGCATTGAATGCTTTGAAAGTCTTGGGGCAAGAACTCCATGCACTGTATTCATAAGTGTTTTCTTTCCAATCAGACTTCAAAGTCTGTCCTGAATGATGCAGCTGACTTCAATACAAACTAATAAATAACTAAAATAAATAAATAAATGAAAGAAAGGAATACCATTTGCACCCAAAATGCAAAATGAAAAATATTTTCCTCTGCAAAACTACATTTCAAACTAGTTGCTATGACTACCACAACGCGCTTGAAGATAGCAGCTTTAACATGTCATCATCCTGCCATCGTGTGCCAATTTGAGGCACTGCTCACAATGTCTAATAGTGCAATTGACTGTTTTAAAACTTGGATATTTCTAGCACAAGAAAAATATATGCTGAAATACATCGGGGTTTAAGCACTTGGAATATATAATAGACTATGATGCTGAATGAGAATGATTAATGCAGATATATAAATGTGATGCAATGACTGGGTTTGCTTTTATTTCACAGCCAATGCTCTATAACGTAAAACAGCTGGGAAACCAGCTAACTCAATGACATTGGTAGCATTAACATTTTACTTGAAGAAAAATTAGTAACTTAAGTCTTGGGCTTTTCCTCCTTTGTCCCAGACTGTCAAGAATATCACTCACATTGCACTCCATTGCTATACTAAATCAGCCATATTAATTAGGTATGGTGCGTCACATTAGCCAGCCTTAGCAGCCTGAGTGCAGAACAACATTGCAAAAGGAGGGAAAGCTGCTTTTTGTTCTGTTTAGGCTATAGAAACTAAAATCTTTCTCAATGTCTGGATGCATACTCAGCCGGCTTCCAGCTCTATATCAGAGCAACACATGGGCTCTCAAAAAACCTTTCCCTCCTCTTCCACAAAGAGATCCCAAGCACATACACTTGTATCCTGGTAAGTAAGCGCAGACACTATGGGGTTTGTTTTCCTTTTGTACTACTGAATAGCCATAGGACCTCATCTGTTTGAAATAACAACCCCTCAGCTTCTATTCCAGCCTTGACGCTGAAACTGATCAAAAACCTTTCAAGACAAATAAAGGAGGAGGTAGCAGCCTCTTTTCTCATTCACATCCTAGACTATGTTGAGTCTAACACCCCTTGCTGACAGAAGCCAGTTTGCTGTGTAAATGCAGGGCTGGAAGAGAGAGAGACACAATACATTGCCAGCTGGCCAATATGAAAATGAATTCACACAGCATTGATCTGTACTCCTCAGTGTGCTGGTCTTGGCTGAGATGGAGTTAATTTTCTTCATAGAAGCTACTATGGGGCTGTGTTTGGATTTGTGCTGGAAACAGTGTTGATAACACAGGGATGTTTTTATTACTAATGATCAGTGCTTACACAGGGTCAAGGCCTTTTCTGCTCCCCACATCACCCCACCAGTGAGCAGGCTGAGGGTGCACAAGGAGTTGGGAGGGGACACAGCGGTACAGCTGACCCCAACTGACCGAAAGGGTATACCATACCATAAAACCTCATGCTCAGCATATAAAGCTGGGGGAAGGAGGAAGGAGAGGGTGTTCAGAGTGATGGTGGTTGTCTGCCTAAGTAACTGTTTCATGTGATGGAGCCCTGCTGTCCTGGAGATGGCTGAATACCTGCCTGCTGATGGAAAGTGGTGAATGAATTCTTCGGTTTGTTTTGCTTGTGCACGCAGCTTTTGCTTTGCCTATTTAAGTGTCTTCATCTCAACCAATGAGTTTTCTCACTTTTACTTTTCTGATTCTCATCCCCATCCCACTAAGGGGGAATGAGCGAGCGGCTGTGTGGGGCTGAGTTACCTGGCTGGGGTTAAACCATGGCACTGAGCCACTCAGTGCATCATTTTAACCATATAAACTTCTTTAAAAATCAAAATGGCTGAAATAGCTCAGGCCCCCCAGGAGTAAAACTTCCATAAAACCTCAAACTCAGAAGATGTGACTGAAAATAAATCACACTAGCTTGCTGTTATAGATGAATCAAAATGTTCATAAAAAGTTATTTAAAATCTCCACAAGGAACCTGAAATGTTCTGGCTCCAGCTGAGGCACATTATAACTGTTAACTATCCATGTATAACCTTACTCAGTAAAATAACTCAGAAATGGGAAGCTATGCTGGCTCCAGAGCAGAGCAGCTCAATATTGCATGGGCTCATAAAATGGTTTACATCTGTTGCCATCTTACCATTGCACACATTAAGGTCTTTCCAATGTCAGCCAGCCACTGCAAGCTCTGTACAAAGTTCTCTCTACAAAAGTAGTCCCATTTCTTCATTTAATCATCTACACTTTTCCCCCTTATGATCAGAAATGAGACTAAAGGCTGCCTCTAAGAACAGAGCTGTCAAGGCAACCAGCACATCTAGCCCACCTCCTCTCTGACAAACTGATGGATATTGGCACCTCTGCTCTGACACCAAACACTTAATCCTGCAAATAGTTACTCACACAAATAGTCCCATTGATTGCAGTGGAATGTCTATAGGTTTGCAGAATGCCCTCCTTCTGCTATGCACATGCTGTAGCCATTACTCCGCTGCTCAAGCAGCTGATGAGAAATTAATCTATTATACTTTCAGGGCAAAAGTCCAATGAGTTTATGATGATACTAGCTGTACATCTCCTCTGCAAGGGATAACAATTCACTCTTCAAATGCACGTTACCTCAGTCATTTTTACTTCTAAATTCATGAAGTGGTCAAAACCAAAGCCTGCACTAAGGACTATTCTTCAGGCCAGGCTAATGGAACCTGGCAGGCTAGTTTAACCCTCTTGTTTAATTTGTGGCAGCAGAGATTCCTAATTCTCCTAATCTTGGAATAGTATCAAATATATGTAATTAACTCAGCATTGCTTTCTGCCACAGGTTATTGCATTTGGATGATGCAAATTTTCCCCCTGTATCCCAATGCACATTTTGCAATAGGCGTTGTCATCAGTGGTGAGTATTTCCATTGCTTTGCAGCACAGGAGGGGTCTTCCCTACCTCAGGCCATTAAATTTAAGCAATATCAAAATAAATAATGATAAGGCTTCCTGTATTTGCAATGTCATAGCATAACTTGATACAATGACAAGGGCATAATAGGATTTCAATGGGACAGAGAAAAAAGCAACCTTGCACTCACATCTGATCTACTCCACAGAGCTCTGCTACTCACAGGGGAAGCCCAGATCTGGTGAGTAACCACCTCCTCTCTACAGCAGTGCATTTGAGTCCATTTTGGTAAAGAATCCATGATAAACAGAAATGACTCAGTGGGTTGTTACACAACCAGCCAGCTTTGTTCACAGACATCAGCTACACCAATAAATTTGAGTCATGACCTGCTGCTCATAGTGCTAATATTGAGGTGGGTGGTAAAGAGAGACCTATTACAGGTTTGAAAAATAGGACTGGTAGAGATATCAAGAGGTCATCTTGACTAGTCTCCTCCCCTGCCTAAAGCACGAACAGTTACATGGATCATTTTCTGATGACATCCATTCCACTAGTTAAGCTTGTTCTCAAAAAACCTCACTAGTGATGGGGACTATGCAAGATCTATTCAGTACTTCTCTGCTCTTACTTTCTTACTTCCAGGATTTTTTTTGTACTGTCTGAAAAATCTCTGCAGACTTATGTGGCATTTATCTCTTCTCTGTGTTCTGCTTTGGTATATTACCATTTGATTTATAAAATGTGTATTGATGTCTCTTATTTGAAGGCATTTCATAGGTACATTTCTAGTTGAATCTAAGGAAGGGTACTATCTGAGTCAGTAGAAGGAAGAAAGTAAGTATGGTGAGAAGTTTGCAGCTACAGAGTGAGAAAACCCTTTTGGCTGAAGGTAACCGACTTCCAGTGGAAGAGCCTTCTCCAAGGAAATACACACCTGAAAAGAAATGCCAAGTTCCCACCCCAGCATCCAAAAGTAATGGTTTCTGCCAAATCTCCAAAGTCAATACTCTGCACAAATAGATGCTAACACAGCCTTAACGTCTTGCCTTCAGTGCTTGCTGTCTGAACTGCAGCAGGGCACTATTACTGAGCAAGATCATTTCTAACTTCACATCTCCTAGGGTGCTCCAGAGCATTCAGAATGGTGTAGATTTGCATCTCCATTGCCTTTAGTAGACCAGGGACTGCGATAGTAAAATATACTTCATGGTTCCCAGTATGCTGACGTGCTGCACAATCATACTGTAGCTGGCTGTGAGTAAGGGAGTGAACTGCATTCACATAGGAAATAGTACTGTCTTACAACAAACCAACAAAAAAAAAAAAGAAACCAACAAAATAAAAATCCAACAACAAAAACACATACACAAAAATCAGTTTAGAAGTTTTGGAGAGCCTTAACCCACCCCAAAATGTTTACAGCCTTGATATTTCTTTTAATCTCTGATAAAGAACCGGAAAAGAATTTCCCATAAGTATGATCCGAGATTAAGAAAATACTTTGAAGAGAAATTTTGTTTCCATTTTGCTGGAAAATTTCAAACATCTTTCAGGAAACAAGCCTTAGCTTTACAACTTCTCCGAGCCCACAGTCTAGCAGTAGCAGGAGCATCTTTTGTTCTATCTACACCAACACATCCTTGCTGCAGGAACTCTAAAATACTGTCAAATCTCAGCTGAATTTAAAATATGCAGGTGTTTGGATTTTCATTCTGAATGATAACACAGCCAAAATGTCACCTGAATATTCAGAATTTCAGCTGAAATGTAAAGCTACTATTTCACATGCAGTAAGCGCTGCTCTCAATACACATTAACATTTGTTGCTTTTGAAAGGCGACATTATCTTTGTTGCAATTTATCCGTTACTGCAGAGATATGCTGCTCTGTGAGATAATATACATAAACTTTATTTAAATCAACTTCACCGTTTCCTCTGTAGCTGAAATTCAGCTGAGGAAAAGAAACAAACAAACCCCACACAACTGTCTTAGTTCTATAGCAAATCATTAACACTTCCAGCAGACCAAGGAACAAAAGACATCATGCCCTTTGTGGATGAAAGTATCAATTTTTTTTAGTACTAGCATCATTCTCTGTTTCTCTGCAATAATTCTACTGCCACTATCTGACCTGCTGTCTAACTCCGATTTGATTTTCTGTTAACTGTGCTATTTTTAACTTTCTTTACATCAATAGGAAGTTTAAGGTCTTTGTTTCTGGTATCGGATTTAGATATCATTTCGTTGGCACAATATATTTGCTGGATGAACTTTGCTGAGAGTTAAAGCTCCTCACAAATATGTCTCTCTGGGTTGGAAGAGATAATCCCATGGCACTTTACACTTTCTGAATTAACAATTTTTTTCTTCTTCACTTTGTGTAAAACCCACATTTGAGACTTAGCAGGTTTGAAAGCAGAGAGGGAAGGTAATCATTGCAGCAGATGCCCACAAACTGTAAAGCCAGAAATCTTGGTGACAAAGTGATTACTCCCTGCAGCTATGGACTATGCACATTTGAATTTGCCTCTGTGCTTAAGAAGAAAGGAGGATGTGCATTTGAAAGAATGCTCAGATATAAGACTTTTTATTCATCTTCATTGAAAGAAAAGTAACTTAAAGGGAACACAGAGATCTGTTTGCTGCCCACAAACCATGAGCAAACAATAAAAAACTGCTGAAGTCTTTGACTTATGTATGTCAGCCACTGTACATGCTAAAATTGGCCACATTTACATACCTGCAAGAAGTTAAAGAAACCAACTCTTCTAATTTATTCATATAGATGATATATTTACATAATAACAATTGAAAACCAAACCCATTGAATGAGCCTGTTGCATTCTATACATGAATACATTGTGTGGAATATACACAGCAATCCAGAGAGCAGCAGCATGGAGGTACACCAAAGAACATGGTCTGCTGCAGCACCAGCATCTTACTGGCCTTTACTACCATGGCAGTACCTCTAACCTCTTACTATCATTCCAGTCTAGATACCATGAGTGGAATCTCTAGTACTTAGAGTAGAACACAGGTAAAGCGCAAAAGCTGTTATGAGCATTAAGAAAACACAGGGAAATTACCGATTTTGTGAAAACACCGTTTCCCAGCCATTCTTCGAGATTTACTGCAAGTCTAGCTTCTCCTGTTGCTAGGATTATTCCTGTTATAGTATCTGACATAAAGAATAATTTATCAGATTTATAACATGCATACCTGAGCTCAGTTGTATAACTCAGCATTTACCGAACATTATCTTTTGTTGTGCTAATGGGTTTTTGGCTTTCTTCTATTTTCATTGTCAAGTCACACAGCTAAGAGACAGCCACAGCAGTCATTTACAGAGAGCGACTAAGTTACACAGCGGTATGTATCAAGATGCAAAGGATCCTACCTAGCGACAGCTGCAAGGGGAATTTCTGTAAGCTGAATGCAATCAGTGAATAGAAACATAGCCAGCACTTTGAGCAATAACATTACAGCGTCTCTGTGATTTACAGTGACGTATTTTACTTCTGATTATAGTCTCTAAGGGCAGTAGTTCCAGACACGATGATACTGATGCTGACACCTGGTTCTTCCCAGCCTCAGGGTGCTCCTGGAATGCTCTACACACCACCAAGAGGTCACAGTCTCTGTGTGGGTTTTGGACACATCTTTTACTTTGTCCTTTGGAGAAGAGCCAGTTTCAACACTAGTGCTTCCATGATAAGCTACTCAAAGATTTGGTAAACATCACAAGCAATAGTCTGTCTCTGTGTGCCTGAGAGGTGATGGCCAGGACATTCTGTCCAGATGATGCTCAGTACCTTCTGGCTTCCCTCTCTGGAGTTGTTTTGACCTAGACCTTTAAACTCTGCCTTCAACACAGAAGGGGTTGAGTTCTGTTTTAAGAGCAGGATAATTACTGCCCAATAGTTATAATGCTGCAAAGTTCCAGGGCACTACAGTCTTTGCCAGATTGATAGATAATAGCAACGCAAGTGAGAGGGAGCTATGCTGCTGGCCAACTTCAGCTGAGTCAGATAGGCACAAGTATAGGAGGCTGGTCTTCTCCTAATGTTAATAAAGAGGCAAACCTTTCCAGAATGCAAGTCAGAAGAGGAGCCAAAATTAAATGCATAGAACTGCACGTCCCTTCCAGTGGTTTACTTTACAGGGAAGAAGTCTTCAGTATTTTACCTTCACTAGAATCTTTGCATCTGTTGTAACACTGAGTGATTCTGGGGGGATGTCGGCTTTTTATGGGAATCAAATGAGGCCCTTGTTACAGCAAGCCCCTGCTATAACAGCTTCTGCACTTGCTTGATGCATTACATTGCCCTAATGCCTGTACCTTCGCTCTAAACAGCCTAATCTGCCTATCATCCACATATACAGGGCTTCAGATGTAGCACTTCCACTCATAGCCTCCAGTGTTCATAACTATATAGATGGGCTAAATATTCAAAACTGTAATCTTGGCATGCTCCAGACTAGTTCAGATATGACAAATATAACTTTTGATCGCACTCTGTTCATGTGGAGAAGTTAAAACAGCTGCTGCTATTTCAGTTCTCACAGGCAGGGAGTTAAATTACCGACAAATAGACATAGCAAGTGTAACCCAGAAGGCAGATGGCACTGGGAGGTGTGCTGGTGTGACCTGCTTCTCCACAGACACAAGGGCATGCAAGGGGATACCCGGAAGACAAGCTGTAAAGCTGCTCTCTGTAATGCTTATGTTAGGGGAAATGCCTCCCTATCCCTCCCTCCTTGACACTTCAGAGCTGAAACCAAGGTATCTGAAAACTTTCGTGTTTTTTTGTGGGTGGTTTAGGGGTTTTTTGTTTTGGTTTATGCATTTTTAAAAAGTAAGGAAGTGGTGATGAAAATCTTATCCAGGGAGTTCACAGACCATAAAAAGAACTCAAGGACAGAACACAGTGAAATAGATAAACCTTGCTGTAACTGTTTTGAAATACGACTCATACGGGTGGTTAAGGTGAGGGAAAGCAAAACACATTAATCTTAACATTTAGAGTTTGATTCTGTTCCTTCAACTTCTTTGACAAATATGCTGGATCTGCCTCATATGCGTCTCTATAACAACAGTAGCTAAACTCTAGCAGCTGGGCAAAGAAGTTCTTCTTCAGCCCGTCAACAAATCAGCTGCGTCAGACAGTTATTGTTTAATGGTATATGTGGGATAATTTATTTTCCCAAAAAGTAATTACTTTTGTTAGCTAGAATATGAAGATAAGCTCTTACAAATACCTACACAAATCTACCTTCTGCTTCTTTCCATATTCTTACTAGCTACTCTCCAGGCAGTCAGCAAACACACCACAGGATTTACACAGCCAACAACTTCATATGCAATGCAAAATGAAGTGCAGTGAAGGAACAGAAGAAAAACCTGACAAAGGAAGAAGATAGGACTTACTGGAAAAAACATAAATCAGACAACAGCTCTTAGAAAACAGCAAATTAAACAAAACCAAGAGTATTCTGTCAGAAAAAAAAAAAAATAAAAGAAAAATTATTTGCTCAAAAATAATGTAAGTCTTGGAGAAATTATTGATCATTAAGGCAGCTGACAAGTAAAGATGGAAGAAACCTAAAAGGTCATCTAGCCTATTTCCCTTATACTCCAGTATTTCAGACTGCTTGAGTTCTTTCAGCACAAGAACTGCTTTTGAAGTGTACTTCTAAGACTTGTTTAGTTATAGATTTTTATGCAACACATGTGAACAAAATCAAAGCAATGTCCTAAACTAAGCTGACAATTTCATTCCAAATAAGCTTTAACTTATTGTAGAATATGCTCATCAGGCAAGTCAGAATGAATATAGCAATTAAGCAAAGAAATATTTGCCCCAATTGTAATATTTTGCTGATTACTGCCAATTTGTATGGTCCAACATGGAGTGCTAGACAGTGACCTTCAGCTTCTCATTTTCTCTGACCATTGAAAGAACTTGATTGCAAAGATAAGAAGACATGTTTGTCACTATACAGCTTCCATTTTTCCATATTTCTTTGAGCTGACAGCAGGTAACTTGACATGGAAAAATGACTAGAAATACAATCATAGAAAAGTCAACCAGTTACTGCTTCAGTGCATTCCTCTACCATCAGTGTTAAGCACCATGCATTGTAAATGTTCTTTAACTCACTGGGCTGTGAAACTAGTTTGAAAGCAAACTCTGAAATTCGGTTACAAAACCTTCACATTGACGAATTTAATCTACTGTCTCTGGAAACAACGAGTGTACATTAAAGTTCTGAAACAATGACAAATGCAGAGAAAATGACAAAATAATTCTTTTCGGCAGCTTCCTATCTGTCCTAATTTTCTGCTCATTTTAGGCCTATTTTTTCCATCTTGTGGGGATTAGTATTTAGAAAATAAATTTAAGATTTAATTCCACAGAATATATAGCAGCACAAATTGTTCTCAAATATGCAGCTATTCTGTCAGGGAAGATAGCAAGGATTGGTTTAAAGTCTAACATTCCCTGTATTTATTCATGCGGTAGAAATGAGAATGCAGCTACATAAATACTTGCATAAATATAAATCAGAAGAGACATGAAATTGAAAAATAACATATATGCAGAGTCTTAAAAGGAAGATACTATTCTGTTTTCCCTGCTGTTTTCCACTTCTTAATCAAATAATGCATTCCAGAAAACCCATCAGGTTCTGATCCTGCAAACACTTGCAATATGTTTTAAGGTCCTCATCCCACGCATCAGTTAGTTCTGAGTATGATGAAATTGCACCATAGGAAATCCATCTTTCCCAGCATTTATCTTACTGTTGTCTCAGACTTCGATACTGAGATGAGACAAAACCAAGTGCAGTGTAGCTTTAAGTCAGCATATTCCCACTGTGGCTTGAGAAAGAAAAGACTTTTGCTCTCCTGGGTAAAATTTAAAGTACTTTAAAAATACCCTTAATTCACACTTTCACTTTACACCCCCCAAAGACTCCTTCTAGAAGATGAAAAAAGAAGCTATTGGGTCCCCTGTCTCCCTGGGTGTCCTAAATTGACTAATATACCACAAATCATGAGGAAAATGCGTATTATACCTGAACAGTTCTCTTACAGACTGGAACTGCTTTTACAAGCTGCATGGTCTTTAGTTTAAAGAAACTGGACCAGAATGATCAGATAAAAATACATCTGTGCTAACATCCTGATTCCAGAAGTGCCAGGAAACAACGAGAGGCGACAATGGACATCTAAGAACTATTGTAAAGGATGCATGGCCTTTAATTAAGAAAAGGCAATTTATGTTTAATTTTACTACATGGGCATCCAAAAATCTTCAGTCTGAGAATCAAAAGACTGAAAATCACTACGCTGAAAATGTCAAGGCAAAAATGTGTGAATTATAGATTTGGAGTTTGACAGAAGCAGTGGATCTCTGAATCACTGCATGAAAGAAGGTAATGTTTTGATTTCAACCTCACTTCAAAAGTCAAACTGCTGTCCATATATGAACAAATTTTTCTCTTAACTTGCCTGCCTTATAAAGATCTAAATATATTTGTCATTGAGCTGCCTCATCCCCTCTCTGCTTAAATCTGTCAAGGTTTTCTTTCAAGCCTTCTTGATTTAGACTTCCAAACTGTTTTTCTAAGAGGTAATAAAAGCAGCTGTCATATTATCTGTCCTTATTGGCCCCCTAGATGACAATCATTGCACTGTAGCCTTAAGAAAACTGTGTAACACCAGATTGCTTTGATCCGTAGCAGAGCTAAAAAGTAAATCAAAAAAGCTTTGTGATTCCTTTTGTCCCTGCACTGTCAAGAATTTATAGACTATATTATAAGCATTCAAACTTTAACTATGCTGAATACTAAGAAAAATTGCAGTGGTTTTGTCTGGGATAGAGTTAATTTTCCTCATAGTAGCTTGTATGGTGCTGTTTTGGATTTGTGATAAAAATTGTTGATAGCACAGTAATGTTTTTGCTGCCGTTAAGCAGTGCTTACACAGAGTCAAGGCCTTTTCTGCTTCTCATGTTGACACCACCAGCAAGTAGGCTGGGGGTGGGCAAGAGGCTGGGAGGGGACATAGTTGGAACAGCTGACCCTAACTGACCCAAGGGATATCCCACACCATATATGATGTTATACTGAGCAATAAAAGCTGGAAGAAAGAGGAGTAGCAGGGGATGTTTAGAGTCATGGTGTTTGTCTTCCCAATTAATTGCTATGTGTGATGGAGCCCTGCTGTCCTCGAGATGGCTGAACGCTTGCCTACTGATGGGAGGTGGTGAGTGAATATTTTGCTTTGCTTATTTGCAGTTTTGCTTCACCTATTGAACTGTCTTCAAATTCTCACCCCCATCCCATTGCAGGTGAAGTGAGCACCCGGACTGGGCTTGGCTGCCTATCAGCATTAAAACATGACAAATATTCATGTTGCAGTAATGTGCAAGCTCTCTCTTCCTCATCCGGGTTAGGAAAAGGTACTCCATCCTATATACTTACAGGTATTTCACCTCCTGACTCACAGTATAGTCAGATGTAGGAAACTAGATACCTTTTAAGATCTCAGCCTTGGGCTCTTACTACTTTATATACAAAACAAGAAAATCTGCTGGGGGCACTGGATATTTTCTTAATTGGCATTTTGGTTTCAAAACTTTTTAAACTAATACTAGCAAGATAGAAACACTTGTATCTCCAGATGCAATAATTTAAGCATTTGGCACATCTATACTGAAGAATACCACAGACATTTTGTCTTTAAAGCCACCTGAAGACAGGAACAGTACTTATTTCACTGCTCCTTGCCAGACAATCTTTAACATTTATCCTAAAAATACTGCAATAGCCTTTCTGGAATCAGGCTGACTGGAGAATGTAAACAGTAAAGCTGTACTTGCTGGAGCTTCACAATAGCTGAACAGAAGAGATTCAGAGCAGGAAAAAGCAATTATAAAGTTGTACTCTGCAGTAAAAGACCAAAATCACATGCCTGAAGACTAAACTTGAGAAAAAGTTAAATCACTGACATGGAGAAAATGCAAAATGTCCAAAGGAGGGCACTGGATTTCTGCAGTGTGCAAAAATATTCATGGATGAGATTTTTGAGGGAGTATCATGAGCCTGAAATTAAGCCCTGATATGTTGGTTTAACTCACAGTGAAGGTTATCTTATGTTTTTAAAAGACATAAATGTAAGTCATATGTAAATATAAGTTAATGAAGAAGCTTGATATTGATTTAACCGACACCAGTTTGAATCAGAAGTGCTGAAAGTGACCTTCTGAAAAAGAAACACCGCTCCCCAACAAAAAAAACACAGAGCTGGAAATATTGTTGGCTTCACTGGGAAAGGCTTTCACAATACTATCCAAAACAGTACCCAACCTACAGTTAAGATTTAAAATAAAATAAAAATCCAGGCCAAACCTAGGTCTGTAAGCAAACACAAACTATGAGTTTAGATTGAACAGCACCTTGCTAGTGGACAGAATAAGTGCTGTAGTTAAACCAAACAAACCAATAGTGAAGCTGACAGTAACAAGGGTTATATGTAAATAGGGTTATACTGGTAAATATTAAACAGTGCCAAGAAAAATTCCCAGGCATTAGAACTCAATTTTCTGTATGTTCAACTATTAGAAAAGTCCCTAATGTTATTTTGACCAGGACCAAATAGCACCTTCACAAGCAACTTCCTAGCACATGTCAGGAGTTAGCTCCCATCATGACTATTCCCCACAGGCAGCTTGGAAGCAATCATCCTTTTTTGGGAGTTAAACTACTCTAACAGTTGGACATGGGTTACTCTGTGCCAGTTGGTCTTAGTGCTGGAGAACATGCCCAGACATATTTAGTCTATTAATGCTGAGATAGCCAAATATTCCAGGTTATAGGCATCTGAAGCTAAAATTATCACAAGAATATGACCTGCAGAGCTTTTGAAGCAGTTGATAAACAGCAGCAGCATATGGACTGATAAACAGTTCAAGTAATGGAGGAGTCCTGAGAGACTCCGCAACACATTTTCTCCTGCAAGAAAAACTTCCTTGCAAGCCATACATTCAGCTACAATATTTATTTTGTCACTCCATCTAAAAGGCAACAGATTAAGATTGTATTGCTGGAAATAGGGAAAATAAAGAACGTTCGAAGGATCAGAAACGTAATGCTTATGACATGGAGGAAAAGCATTACAAGCCTCTTGAAAATACTTAGAAAAATACATTTTTATTTTATTAAATAATTACATTACCATCACTACTGTCCTTATTACATCTGAGCACTTTTGTTCTATGTGTGCTTAACTCTTAGGCAGTTTCTATCCCTATATATTCACAGGTAAGTCTGAGTATACAAAAGAGCTGATTGCTAAGCCAGCAGTATATCTGCATTAGCAAAGTTTAAGGACAGGTTGCTATGTTAGGGACACAGTCATATTTAGAGTAGAGACTAGTGAAACATAAATAGCACAATGTATTTTCTTAGAACATTAAGGAGTTCCTGCTTGCGATGATGCCAGAACCTAGTATTTTCTTTTGACTGGCTGAAAGCTCTGAACAGAAACCACAGGGTTCAGGAATGTAGGTAGAAATTAGGTTGAATCAGTCAGATTAAAGAGGAAACAGGACCGGTTCTACTTCCAGTGGCACATTTACCCTGTGCTGTCATCAGGTAAGCCCATGATCTCACGTCTTTGATGTTGATTAGAAAGCTTACTCTCCAGATCTCGAAGCTCCAGACAGTGAAGGATGGGATTCATTGAGCTAGGTGTGGGCTGTGCCTAGTATTATATCTCAGCCAAGTCACCATAGGATCCCTTTATAGTCCAGCAGAGAGCAGGGAGTTAGGCAGAAACAGCAAAAACAGTTCAGGGACTTGTTCACTTCATCTTGAAGTAGACACCTTTTATATGATCAGATTAATCAGGTATGTTTAGATATAGGAAGAAATTCTTCACTGTGTGAGTGGTGCGGCACTGGCACAGGTTGCCCAGAGAAGCTGTGGACGCCCCATCCCTGGCAGTGCTAAAGCCCAGGTTGGATGGGGCTTGAAGCAACGTGGTCTAGTGGGAGGTGTCCCTGCCCACAACAGGGTGGTTTGACTAGGTGATCTTTAAGGTCCCTTCCAACCCAAACCGTTCTATGATTCTATGAATTGTACTTTAATTTCCACTGACTCTGCTGGGAACCAAAACAACACAATACTTAAAGTCAGGTGACCTCAACCAGAGTAACTGTTTTTAAGGGTCATTGCCGCGAACTCTTACAGAAGGCATATACGAGCTGAGTCCATTGCACTAGGTCAGATACTAGAGCTTACTCTCTACACAAGGGCTAGGCATATCCCTTCTTTGCACAAACTTGATGTAAGGACACTAGCTTGCAGTCAGAAAAGGTATTTGGATGGTAAATCTGTATTCCTGAGGGCTTCAGGGGTACACTATCAATCAGTGTGGGCTGCAGGAACCTAAAGCAGTTTCAGACATTTGTAAAACAGAAATATTCACAGCTTTATGAAGGATACGTGTTTTATATAAAACATGCTCTTTCTCCCATATAAGCGCAAAGACACTGCTTCTCAGGCACTGGAGTTTGCAGTGTAACTATACACACATGCTCAGGTAGTAAGATAACTGTGGAGCTGACCTCCCAGGATGATTGCCTTATTTTCCATAGAGTCTACAGATAGTCAAAACCAATCAATGTCTTGTGGAAATCACTAGCTTAGGCTGGTCAATCAGATACTACCATGGCATGTAGAAAGGTCAGGAAAGGGCTGGCGAGATAATACAGGATCAGGCCTGCAGATAGTAACAAATGCATCTTCTGTTCACAAGCATACATCATATGCTTTGATTGCAGGAAATCTGGGAGATTGGGGCAGCTATTTACATTTTCACTTCATATTCCTGGGGCTATTTAAGACAATACCACAACGTGAGAGGTGCTGGTACTATCAATATATGTATTCAGCTTTAAACACAGCTGACACCATTCATTACCTGCTTCTTGTGTCACAGCCAAAACTCAAAATACTTTAGTTTGCAAAAAGTCAACAAAACATTGAACCGTGAAGCTTCAAGTCATCTGAAACATACAGTGCTTATTAGATCTGTTTATGGATTGCCATCCAGGAAGACTGCATAATATTGCAAAGGAAAACAAGCTACAGAAAGCAGATGCCTTAACAGCTACTAATTAGAATCTAATTACTCTTTCAATTACCTTTGCTCACCACTCTCAGTCCCCAAGCCAGCTACTGACAGACATCAGCTGTCCATGTAGCATCCTCACCTAGCACAAACCCTACTGAGTGTGAAATCAAATGAAATGCTGTTACACCGACATTAACAGCATGCTTTTCAAATGCTCTGCAGTAGGAAGGCATGCTGAATATTTCATGGCACATGTTTATACCTAGTGCCTCCTTTCTGAAGTGATAGAAATACTGTATATCTGCAGAATTTCAGTGCTGCATAGCTATAGACAAGCAATTAAATTCTCTGTATAAACACAAACACATGACAAATCACAGTCATGCTGGACTAAATATGACTTTCCCCATCCTTTTACTTGAGTTCAGTCTCCTGCTGTTACAAGCATTTTGTCATATGATAACACCTAGCATCCATCTCTTCCTTACTTAAAACCAGAGAAGTTTCCTTGCACTCTGAAGGAATGAAACATAAATACAGTTCTTACTCCTCCATGGAGAATTTTCTATATATTCTAAGAAATTGCAAATCCCCCAATCGCCATTATCTAGAGAGGTACATAAAGCTAGTGATTACTTCTTGCAATTCTCACGGTGCCTAGAGTCCTCCTACAGCTACAGGATCCCTCTGTAGTGGCTCTGTAGCTGCTGCCACTGTGAGCAAGCCCACACTGTCACAAGCACACAACATGAAGCACGTAAGAAAAAGGAAACAATCTCTATTTACAGATGAGGAACTAAAGTTGAGAGACACTTCCCCCAAAACACGAGAGACTCAACCTCAGGTTTCGTGCTCTCAGCACAGCATTACCACTGTGTGTTTGTCTTTCTTTCCCAGAAGGATGGACTTCTTTGGTTGTAAATCAATACATCTGAGTTTTGTGGGGACTTGAATTTTTGAAGCTCATCAAGCAATGAGACTGTTTGAGACATAAAGAATAAGTCAGCAGGAGAAAGCCTACCCAAGTGCGGCTTATGGGGGTGGTGGTGCCACTCAGCTGCAATTACAGTGGTATGGCTGCAGCACACAAGAGCTGCAGGAGGAACCCATGCTTGTTTCTTGTCTAGCACACTCTTCCAGGCAGCATACACACTCCCATCAGCTCTTTTGTAGGCGAGTTAACCAGGCTTCTTTTCAGATCTGCCTTTTTTTGGATCAGTTCTCAGAGCATGCTCTTTGTCCCCAGATGAAGGAATCTGTATTCTAACAGGAAAACTGGGCACACAAGATGCCTAAGAGTTGGCACAGAGATATTCTGCCTGAAGGGAGAAGGGTCTGTAATACCTGGCAAGAAAAACCTGGTAACTATCCAGAAAGCAGAAGAGGTTTCCCTCAACCACAGCTGGAGAAGGATCTCCTTGCCTGGCAGCTGTTTCTTCCATTTTAGATTCATCTGCCTCAGCTTGACCAAGGTTTGCAGGCCCATGTGTAACCTAGTAATAGAAATGGTCTTTCCAGGCTACCTGATGCTCTCCCAAAAAGCTTCCAAATTGGGCTTGGGAGTTGGTATGGCTGGGGAATTCATTTAGTCTGGGCATGTCCATCCTGTTTAAGAGGACCAGAGGGTTTAGCTGCATGAACATGGGCTGTTCATAGAATCATAGAATAGTTAGGGTTGGAAAGGACCTTAAGATCATCTAGTTTCAACCCCCCTGCCATGGACAGGGACACCTCACACTAAACCATGTTACCCAAGGCTCTGTCCAACATGGCCTTGAACATCACCAAGGATAAAGCATTCACAACTTCCTTGATCAACCCATTACAGCGCATCACCACCCTTACAGTAAAGAACAACTTCCTTATATCTAACCTGAACTTTCCCTGTTTGAGTTTGAACCCATTACCCCTTGTTCTAAGCTCCTCTTCAGACAGCTTCAGTGGAAATAAATCATTACTGGAAGAGATCAAAGGGAAGAAAAGAAACTTGTTCTTTCAAATTCTCGTTTCTTGCATCCACCACAGACCACAAGGTCAATAGTCATTTGTTTTCCTGCACAAATCCCTATTAGGGAAGAGGTGGTCAGGGAGATTACAAACTGCAGACAAGAATTCTCCCTCCTGACCACACTAATCAATATCTCTCCTTAACTTGCCAAACATGGTTATCAACATGAGGAGGCTCCTTAATAAGACCAGGAGGTAGCTTTTTAGTTCTAAAGAGAGCTCATTACTGACGTGCACCCAAATAGGTCAAGATAGCACATAGAATATAAAGCAGTTTTCTATACCAAGGCATCCCTCTTGAAGAAAAAATATGGTCAATCTCACATCAGTTTGTTTTCTTATTACAGGCAAATTTAGCATGCATGTGGCAGCTGATCAGATCTTTGCCTTTTCTTCTGCTGCAGGTGAAAATCCAGGAGAATAGCATTACAAGGCTAAACAAACCGTGAAAGAGGCAGCAGCTCCACTGAAGAGCAAGTCCTGCTGCCATGGCAGTTTAAAAGAATCCTAATCCTCATAAATCCCTGCCCCTTTCAAAATCAAAAGAAAAACGAACCCAAAATAAATGAATTTTTAACAGATATTGACCTTACCAATACAAAGAACCCATTTCGTGAGCAGGAAATGGTGGAAAAAAGATGCTCAAAATGAGGGCTGTAAAAAAAAAGCTTCCTGCCTGCCTCCATGTAGGTTACCTACCTAAAAATTTCCTTGCATTTTTAGTGATCAGTAGGGTTTTTAATTCATCCTGACCTAGATTGTAAGATACTCTACTGCAAGAGGCAGATAGAGGGGTTCGCCTTCTGCAGCTCACAACAAATCAACATACCTTTTTATTATTTCTTATGCAATTCTCTCCTGTGAATATTATTCTGATTATTAAAGGAATGGTATTTAGATAGTGGAATGATTAAAATATATTTCATTTAATGCAGCCTTTAACATAAGATTCTTCTTTGGGGGATATGACACTACTTTATTAAGCCATTGTTCTGCAAAGATGCTTGAACTTACCTTCCTGTAGAGACCTCTCTGCTGGGTTCAGACCTTAATTATATTAAATCCAAACTTAGACATTTTCCAGAAAGGCTGCTTGAAAATTCATCCATATATTCAAAGGGGAGAGACAGATAGTTCTTCCCTATGATTATTTTTTATGAATTATTAGTATTGACTAAATGTTTGTTGAATTTATTTGTCATCTCTGAAGATGAATGTAAATATGTTTTAAGCAATGTGCCTGCATCCTGTTAGATTTATTAGCTCTAAAACTCTGGAATGCATGAAGACACATGGAAAATGAAGGGTTTTTTGGTTATCCAGAACAAGAGGAGATGTCAGATACAGTGGGGGAGTTCTCTCATCTCTCCAGTTTCGAATATTTAGTATACTGCTTTTTTCATCCAAGCATTTTCCTAAGCCTTTAAGTAGGAATTAGAGAGTTAATGCATCTATATATGAACATACTGATAAAATAGCTTTACATTTATATAAGATTAAATCATATTTAAAATTTAAAACAGGTTTTGCTTTTATGTGCTCTGGTTCCAGTCTCTTACAAAGAGATAATCCAGCTAGTTCCAGAGTCAATGCCATCTGTATTTTAATTTATTATAAAGTCCCCAAACTGTTAATTATACATCAGAGGACACAAATCTAAATATAACACAGAGTTCTTGGAATCCATGTGAAGTTAATATTGTGAGAACATTGGCACAAGATATTAAAGCTTTCTTATTCCTTATTGATACTACTTTCTTATTGCAAAATTTCAGCCTTTCCATGTAGCAACTTTATCCAAGGGAAAACAGAAGCCAGTCTTTGGCAGCTAGTGGTATGGCCTTAAACAATGACTGCTTCCCTTCACCTGCTGTGAATCAGAGACGTCTTTAGAAAAACAAATTAGTTGAGGGGCAAAACTAGGATGCTACTGAACACAACTGCAAGCCTGATTTGGCAGTATGTCTTCCTGATGATCCTCCCTGCAAAGACAGAAGTGCAGCATCTCAGAGCTAGTTTCACAGAAGCACTCCCATGGGCCAAGACATTCAGGCTGATTTTACAAGAACAAGAATCTGAGGTTTTTGACTTGTAAGCACACAGAAACAGCATCCTACAAAAAGCCTTGTGCAAAATTGTTTTGCATATTAAAATTGCTCTGCTGCTATTTCTTTGGTCAGATCAAGAATGTATTTTGAAGTCCAAAATGCCTGTCTGCCTGAGATCACAAGGCTGTGAGCCTGCTTAATCTGCAGCCTCATATATATACATGAACTGATTTCCTAACCTCTTTGTTCCACACCTCCTCTCTCTTCCTGTATGTAGTACAAGGAGTACAAGCAAAATGCGTCATCGTTACCTTCTTCAGAATCATCTCACTATGAGATGATCTCATATACACATCTCGGATATACTGAGAGATCCTAGAGCAAAGTGAAACCACATACAGCAAGCAGCACTTTGGCTTTGCATTACTTTGCAGTTCCAGCTCACAACCCCCACATGATTTAGGCTGAGTAATTTAAGATGTTGTAGGGAGAAGGTGTGGTTCACTGTCCCTTGTTTCAGTACAGTCACATCCTTCACTCACGATCTATGTTATATCTAGTGTACTTCTGACATTGTCTTGCAGTCTGTATTTAAATGATGACATCTAGGTAGATTAGGATTTGGCAAGATTTCAAGAAAAGTCAATCTAATTTTAATTCTTTTGTTCCAAGCTAGAGGTAAGTATGCCTGAGGCAACACAGCAAGAGATAGACCCTTCTCCAAGATGCATCATGCCTTTATCATGGTATCTTGAGTCATCAGGAGTGAAGATTCCCTAGTGCTGCTCAACTCAAATCAGTAGGAATCAGGATCAGGGAACTTGCTGCTTTGAGGAATATACCAGAGCACTCCCATTCTGCTCCTTTTGTGCCTCATCGAATGCTTGGCAAGACAGAGTGATACAGATGCTGGTAGGTCAGAAAGCAAAACCACAGATCAATCCACAGAAGCACTGGCAAACATCAGCAACTCACAGTGGTACAGGGTACTGGAGTGCTTTGGAGACCCTTGGTACATGGCTTCACACATTTTTTAAGCACCAAAGTACTTTAAGAAAACTGTTCTCTGGGTATCTAATACTTATTACACATAACAGGACTTTCAGTGTTCTTTGATAAGTTAAAACAAATTATTTTTTTCTCTTGTGCTGGTAGCATTAATTTTGTCCTGCTAAATATACACTACCCTTAAACAACAGAAAAGATAAAGCAGTGTCTGGGACTGCATGGGCCTGTAAAATGACTCACAGCAATTGCACAGTACTTAAATATTTCATAGATCAACGAGGTTGGAAAAGACCTTTAAGATCATCCAGTCCAACCACTACCCCAGGACTGCCAAGTCTACCACTAAACCATGTCACTAGGGCCTCATCTACACAGCTCTTGAACACTTCCAGGGATGAAAATTCCACTACTTCCCTGGGAAGCCTGTTCCAATGCCTGATCACCCTTTAAATGAAGAGATTTTTCCTAATATCCAGTCTAAACCTCCCCTGGCACAGCTTGAGGCTGTTAACTCTTGTCCCATCACCTGTTCCTTGGGAGAAGAGATTGACCCCCACCTCACTACAACCTCCTTTCAGGTAGTTGTAGAGAGTGATAAGGTTCCCCCTGAGCCTTCTCTTCTCCAGACTGAACAACCCAGTTCCCTCAACTGTTCCTCATGAGACTTGTGCTCCAGGCCCTTCACCAGCTTTGTGGTCCTTTTCTGGACCTGCTCCAGCAACTCAATACCACAGTTTAGAAATTTGCATTAATTGTCATTATTGTAGAAGCTTACTACTATGAAGAACACTTCTCTGGATAGCTGATATTCTGGTACTATTTTTACCTGATATCTTCACCTTTTAAAGCTGATACTTTGAAAAAAACAGTTTAATAATTTCAATGGCATTTACAAGAAAAAATTGGAATTAAATAATATATTACGTAGGTACTTCATTTAAGCAATTAAATACAATAATTCAAAAATTTGATGTTTAGGGATATGTCTAAGTTACTTAATAAGATAGCAAAAATGCATATTCAGCAGCAAGATAAAACCAAAATTAGTCTGAAATGCCACTTGAGATTTCATAATTTTCTTTGTTTTCTAGCTGCAACTTAGCCAGCTCAGGGTTTGGAGACAGCTTTCTCCTCATGCATGACTGTTTTGTAAAATAAATATGCAAAGCCCGTGCATTTCATTATAACCACATAAGGACAACAAATCCAACAAACTGAATTTCTTTGACCTGCAGGGCTGCATGTATGAATATAATCTTTTCACTTCTGTTCTCTGCCAAGCCAAGTTTCCCCATCACAGTGTCAACCCCCCAGCACCAGCTCTCATGCCAGCATCCTCTGCCCTTTTGCAGGGCAAGACAGGAGCAGACCAGCAGGAGTGCCTCTGAGGGAGCAGCCATGGCTCCCAGCTCCTGTTCAACTGCTGCCTTTGTCTACTTAACATGCAGGCAAGAGAAGACAGAGCCAGATTCTTCTTGAAGGTGCTCAGTGACAAGAGGCGAGGCAATGGACACAAACTGCAGCACAAGAAACTCTGACCAAGTAGGAGGAAAACTTTTACTATAAGGTTGGTCAAAGACTGGACCAGGTCACTGAGGCTTGTGGATCCTTCACCCTTGAAGATAGTCAAGCCTCAGCTACACATAACCCTTGGGCAATATAACAAAACTGGATGTGATCTGAGCAGGGGCTGGACTGGATGACATCCCTTTCAATATTCATTACTCTATAATACTATGACACGGAGACAAACAGCTTTTCAGGAGCTTCAGCTGATCAACATGATCTCACTTGTTTGAGACAGAAATTCCCAACTTGGATATGATGATGCTTAAAAAAAAGCCCTTGTGGGGTATTTTTAGGAGAAAACTCATCTCTTAATTAAGCAAATATATATTTATATTTTATATATATATATTTATATAAGTTTTATATATATAAAAAAATATAATCATACATTATACCTGTACAGGGCTTCCATCTAAGGTACCTGAACACTGTAAGTATCATTAAGGACAATAATATATCCATTATTAGAAAATACAGGTGCATTTCCAAACTTTCCTTTATTCAAGTTCCGATCCGGTAAGAGGTGCTGACAATAGGGTGGGTTTATTTGCTCAGGCTCATGCTATAGCATTTTATACATGCTATACATTTGGCCAATTCTGAGACACACAAGTGGCATGGAGCACAAGAAAAGGATGCTAGGTAGTTCAGTGCTACACATAACCCCTAAAAACTGAATCCCAAGGATTTTTTCCCAAAACAATGCAATCCACATGATACTAATATATCTATACTTCACTACACAGCTACCTTTCCTTTACTGTTTATCAGAGTGGATATAATGAAGAAAAGGAGATTTGTACCAACATACCTGCCACATATAAAAACAAATTTCTGCCTTGCCTCGAGGTTAATATTCAGTAAGCTTTATGAGTCTGCATTTTCTGCATTGTTAATACATTCTTCTGTAACTCCCCCTCCTCCCTCCACTTGGGTTTTAACAAGTGAAAAGGATTTTAAAAAATAAATTACATTTAATCCATTCTTTAAGGAATGATTCACTGAAAAAGGGAGAATAACATCATCTAATTATAGCTCCCAGGACTTTTACCTCCTGGTAAGTATACTAATAGTCTTGCACTAATTGCAACTCTCCCCCTCCTCCTCTAAGTTTTCAATTCCAGTCTCAAACTGATTCTTTATGGAAACATTTTTAGAACTCATTACCACAACACTCTTTTCCCCAGTGGAAATGCTAGGGCCTCTGGTGAGTTGAGGGCTCTTCCTCCAGACCCTGCCATTTTCCCACCTTAAGGCTTGTTTGAAAGAGCAATGTCATACCCCAAAGTAATCTAAGGAAGCACCAGTTGCAAGGAGAGAGAATGTATTTCATTAGACTGACTGATATAGCTGGAAAAGATAGATTGCTCAGCTGAAAAGAGCCAGCCACAGAAACCCGCTGTTCAGTGCTGGGTTTTGATTGCACAGCAGAATCACCTCTTTGACTGCAAATTAAGTGATAACCATACAACATCTGGTCAACCACCATGGCTGATATGGGGGTAGGAAGCAAGAGGCATGCTGTATCCAGTAAAAGACCCCAAGTAACTTCACTCTTGCCAAAACCTGGACAAGACACACATCATGTTACAGCCAGCACAGCCTTCCCACAAAATGCAACAGACAACACAAAACGCTTGTAACATACCAATTAATGTGACAGTGGAGATGCACCTAAAATTCAGTGCAACATTAAGATGACTGGAAATCAGTGATTTGATAGTGTGAGCTGCAAAGAGATCCCTTCATGGCCTCTGAAGTACTGCATCCTAGCAAGTTCAAGAGCTGGAGAGATTCATTTCATGCAGGAGTCATTGAGCACAGAAGAGATTACTACAGCTGGCTGAACACAAAACATCTTGTACATCAATTTACATAAGCAGGAGAATATATAGGATATTAATTTACTGGTATGAATTTTACCAGTCCCAAAGGTTTCTTAGATGGTACTGGGTTTTTTGTGGGGCTTTTTGTTTGTTTGTTTTTGGTTTTTGTGTTGTGGGGTTTTTGTGTTGGCTTTGTTGTGGTGGGGTTTTCCATGCTGGTTTTTTTGTGTGTTTGTTGTCTTTTTTTTTTTTTTCTGGAGTGGGGGTGTATTTGGTTGGGTTTTTTAAGAGCATAGGGAAAGGAAGCTACTCCAAGGGGGTTTGAGAATGAATAACACAGAGCAACCTCTGGTGTCAACTCTGCAATGTCTGCCTCCCCAGATGTGCAAGTACACATCTCTTTTTCACTCAGTCACCACCTCAGCTAGGCAAAGCAAGGCAAAAATGAAGCCTTTCAGGCAGGCAAACCATCTGCTGTATGCCTCTGCTGCATAAGATATCAAAATGGCTGCAACAATGTTCCTCTTCCGACAAGAACTATCCGCTGTTTCTGGTTTCAACTTCGCTAGCCTAAGGTATAAACACAGGCCCTGGAAGGAGAGGTAGGTAACATACCCAGCAGCACTCAGAAGCTGAGACGCTCTTAGTTACAGCTCTTGCTCTAGCTGCTTCTGAGACGCTATTTCCCACAGATCTAAAAGGCATCTGAAACAGTCACAGTAAGTTAACATTCAAAAGAACGAGCAATAACTTCATATCGTTGCCATTTCAGTGTTATCTGCTTCCAGTAATACCACCCCCACCCTTCCCCACTCCCAAAAATCCAACAAAAAAACCAAAAACACCCCTCTATCATCTGGGTGCTTCATCATGTACTGAAGCAAATTGTTACTCCCTCACAAAATCACAGTCAGAGAATTCATTAGTCTATTCCTTCACCCACCTACCATTTCTCACACTAAATGGAGAATATTTGTGATCTCTAGCAATCATGTTTCTAAGGCAGAGAGTGAAAATCTGCTATTAGAACAGTCCATCACCACAGGCCTTTCCTTCCTTCCTCCTACCCGCCCACCCACAAGCTTCAAGTGAAACAGTTGTAGCTTACTGAGAACAGAGGAAAGCATCTTACCTGCAGCAAAATCGAGCTCATGCCCTATGGAAGTTCCCCCTTGGGCCAGGTGCACATGGATGAAAACCACTTGGTAAATACATGTTTGCACCCCAGCCAATCTCGCCCTGTTACCAGGACAAACTAAACCATCCTGATTAGAGAAACATCAACAAAATTTGTCAAAAGACTATTTCAGAAGTTAAGAGGTCTGACAGTCAAAGCATACTAAAATTCTCCAGAAGAGAAAACAAATGACCTGCCTCTAGGTGAGGCCACCCAGCTTCAGTTCTGTGGAAAGAAGTGGATGCTGTCAAAGGATTTAGCAATTAAGAAAGCAAGGCACTTCCATGTATTCAGTTATGGCAATGTTATTTTAACCTCTTCAAAGTGTCCCCGCTGTGCTCAGACTATTTCTTCCCCTTCAGCTTTGAAAGACTTGCGATTCTCTAGACTGCCCCTCCTGCATATGAGGAGGGATGAGAAGCAAAGCACTGCAGCTACCAGTGCCAAACTGCTGTAGGTCGTATGAAAAGGACAGACATGCCATACTAACTTGAAGATAGAGGTTTTACATCCTCTTCACCAAAGCAGACAACTAATTACCTTGACTCACCCTACTTACATGTGCTACATCTTGGCAACATTCTCATCTCCTAAGAAGGATGACATCCAATATTCAGGATCTGGACAAAGCAAATCTTTCTTCTGCTATCTTGCTAATAACACAAACCCCCTGTACAATAAACCTAACCTGATTTATTTCACAATATATCTAAAGTCTTAAATAACTAGAAGGAAAGTTAGAGGACGTTGCACTCACAACAGGAAAACTTGCCCACCTAATTTTTCAAACAAACTGAGACTCCAGATCCAACCATTAGTCACCTGGCTAGCAAGCAAGACTGAACTTACATTAATGAACACCAGACTGTATTAAAATGTAGTTTTAAGTTTAGCAATATGCCACAATAATCTAAGGAAGGAGGGAATGGCCAGGATTGAAACTTCAGAGTCAGTTATTTCTTGCTACTTAACACTAATAAATTAAAAACCAATTTGAGAATTTGAGACAAATACCAACACCCTTGAAGGCAGGATGTGTTAGACCCATCAGCCCAGTGCTGCCAGGCATATCACAAATCCTGCAGGACTGCGGAGGACAGGGACAAGACACTTTCCTCAGCGGAGGCAGAGTTTACATTACCTCCTCCTCTGCTCTTGACTTCCGATTCCACAATGCCCAAACCACCCTCTTATGTAGATGGGACTGGTACCAACTTTGAATTTATTATAGCGAGGAAGCCTGTCAGAGCTACTCACACTATTTGCTTCTGTCATTAAGAATGACCATGCAGTGAACAGGAACACATTTACAGTATTTCATTTTAAGCATCATATCCTAGATTATTTGCAAGGCTGCTGATGACTCCAGTAAGCTTGGCCACTCAAAATCCAAATCATACCAGCCTCCGGCAGAAAGCTAAAACAAATACAAAGGATCTGATATGCAACATCATGGAAGAGCAATTTTTCCATTCTTGAACCTCACCTCAGCAATGTTTCCTGAAGTTCTTGCGCAATATCAGTGCGAAAACAGTATAAAAAGCTCTTGGACAAAAAAAGGGTTTTCCTCCCAGGTGCTTTGCACAAAGTAAACTTTTGACAAATTTATTACACAGTTGCACTTGCCACAAGGAAGAGGAAGGAAAACTGGTGCCGCACAGCTGAGAGAGATTCCTTCTGTATCAATGACCTGTGATTTAGGTACATTTTGTATATGAGACGTAGAAATTTCACCATTATGCCAACTCAGAAAATATTCACGAAGCTCATCTGCCACATTACTTAAACTGGATTAATACCCTTTTCCTTTTAAACGCACTAGGTAGGGAGTCCATCCAAAAGAAAAAAAAAAAATCACATTACTTGTACATTCAAAAATAACAGCTGTCTTTTGGTTCAGTAGAACATTTCTCATGCACACCCCTATGCTTATTCTTCTATCAAAAAGGCAGCTCCAAGTACCTAACCTTCAAAGCATTTAACAGAATTAGGCATGAATTTATTTTAAAACTTAATAAAAATCAAGTATCTTTACCTTGTAACTCCCCCTTCCCAGAAATCAGCTTTAAGTACTAACTTGTTACTCCTTCAAAGTAGGCAACTATCTTTGCATGCATACGTAAAGACAACAGTTTCTTTCCAACTCCTTCATAGCAACTTAAGCATTTAATACATATTCCTTTAAAGAAATTTGAGTGAATTTATTGTATAAAATTATGATTGGCATGGTACAGAAAAATTCCTTTTGATGCACATCTCCCATTAACTTGTACACAAATATTACAAGTATCAAGCAAAATGCAAAAGTCTTAAGAACTAATTCCATACTACAAAAGTGTTCACATAGTGAAGTTACTCTGGTTACAAAATGTGATGGAATAAAAGCACTTCAAAATACATATTTGGAAAATGTTCTCAAATAATCAACACAACCTTAAGTTAGTTAAAAAATGCAAAGAAAAAGATACCCTCTTTGAAACACTGTTGTTGATTTGGCAAGATGGAGCAAAGTTCAGATCAGTTCATTTACTGAAGGATTGTTCTTTCCAAGAAACAAAGGAAAAAAAAAAACAACCTTTAGTTAAGAAAGGGCTCAATTCTATTATGATGACAAATAACGCCATCAAAGAGTTATCTGGCTCTCTTGTTTTCACACAGGAGCTGTCAGAGGCAGAGATGTGTAAATGGACACCTCCACGTATACACAGAATGCCTTTTCAAAAACAAACCAACCAAACAAAAACACCAAACCCCAAAACAACAAAACGGAGACAATCTGAACTTTGTTGTTTCATTTAATCAGTTCAGTTCTTTAGGTCTCAAAACCCAAGAACAGCAGTCTGCAAAGGATACATACTTAAAGAATAAAACTGAACTTCCACTACCAGGGAAGGTGCAGGTTCCAAGTTACAGGAGCACTGTACGTCCTCACAGTAAGACTGCTAGAGGCTATCAAATCTCTGCTTCCAAACAACCTTGAAGACTTGCTATTCTCAACACAACGAAACTGCTTGGACTCTATGAACAGCCTTACAAAAAGGAGGCACAATCATATTGTTAGAAAATAACACAAATCTTGAAGACTGAAAGCATCCTTACAAACTTACACAAAATAACTACAAAATAGGCAATACATCACTTTCTGTATCAGATGACTTGTATGGGTTTGAGCAATTAAACCTTGGTATGTATATCTACATGAAACCCACACATACAGAACATCATGTTCTGGCATTATTGTTGTTTTCCTTTTACACACACACACAGAGGTTACTATCAGGTTATCCGGTCTACCCAAATTCAGTGAGAAACAGTCCACAGCACACGTAAAAGAAGCATTATCCAATACAGTGTTATCTTGCAAAAAAGGAGTCAGAATTCCTGAGTCTCAGAGACATTACTGTCCTCCTCCATTACTGGATTATTTTTCCAAGGAGAACCTCTAGTTTTCATTTCTTCATGCTGATGAAATTTATAATAGATTGCATCCTTTAAAAAAAATGTAAAACTTGTAGACAAAAACATGCCAACCAAAGTGAATTTTTAAAGCTTTTTTTTTTGGGGGGGTGGGGTGGGGGAAGGATTCATTTACAAAGGAGAAGGGGGATTCACTTACAAAATAAAGGCCACCTTCATGTAAAATAAGTACTGCCAGTATCCCACCATTCTGTTTAAAGGAGGGATTTAGCTCCCTGTTTTGGAAGCACTATAACAAGCAGTCATTAGAGTTGAAAAACTCCCTCCGTTTAACAATTAAAAATACTACAAATAGGACTAACATGGAACAGCCCTTTGTTACAATCACCAAAGTGGAAAACCAATGTAACAGTTAGGTCATGAAATCTCCTTCAGTTAGTCATTGCAATCTATTATAACTTCTATATTTTCCCTTTTACTTTGCATATTACACAGTGTAACTTAAAATGTTATTTAAGAGCACTTTAGTCCCACAATGTAGGATTTAAGCTTATGTGAATACATATGCATGGCTCTGCAACATTATTAATGACTTACAAAAATACATTCAACCAAAACTTTGTATAGGGCTTTTTGTTTTGGTTTTTTTGGGGTTTTTTTGACTCAAAAATGAAGGAAAAGCCAAATGGTCCCATCAGTAGCTAAATAATACACTCCGAGTTCTGGAAGCAATTCCAAAGCAAAAGCACATTCAAGAATAACATACACTGAATTGCATACTTTCTCATTCATCTTTATCAGTAATAAAATTCTACTGCATATAATTATTCAGCCTTATAAATAATGCTAAGCAGAAAAATATTTACCTCTGTGGTACTTTTCTCAGTTTATAGAAGCATTTTTCAGTTTACAGGAGCAAAGGAAAAAAAACCCTAAAGTGCAGACTACAGGCCATAACAGGCATAATAAATGACCAAAGGTGCAGCCAAATTGCATTTACATCTTAAGTTACTTCACCATCTTTCTTTCCTTGCTAAAAGTCACCCCATGTGCAACTGAAGAGCTGGTCAGTTGGTTTGTGCCACAGTACAACCTGCAACCACTGGTAAATTCTTTTTTTCTTTTTTTTTTTTTTTTTTAAAACTAGTTGAATTGTCCACAGCTATTTCTAGGCAATAGGTTAGGTTCACAAAACCTTACTTTATTAATACTTGAAATCACACAATATTGACACCTCCTCCAGAGAATGCTACTGTCCTTTTGTTGCAGTATGTGGTTGAACCACAGATGCTTGGTTGACTGTCTTTAGCAAGAGATGTCTTCATTTCTATTTCACACGCTACAATAGCTGCATTCAGTTCCACTTGGGCTCGGTGAACGACATAAAACATGAGTCCTATGCTTATGACAATCTGCAAAAAATACCAAGAAAGACTGTTACAGGCTACATAAACTGTAAGCATTAATACAAACCAACTGATCTGAACAAACCAAAAAGTCACTCATGTGAAGATTCATGGAGGCATCTTTTGACTCCATGTCAAGACATCAGATAGGAGATGAACTTGACCAATGAGCGGCTCTAAAACTACATACGCTAAAAACATAACAGCATATCAGAACATAGCCATTACACAGACCTTAAACATTGATATAAATTTAAAATATGTTCTCTTTCTTTCCATTGACATCCAAACACTTATTAAAAACCAATCCGGTCACTTTCTCTCTTGGCAAAAATACTTCCACAAAGAAACAACATGGTGTATTTCTGTCAGTCAAAAGGGCTCTTTTCCCATGTACCAAGTGAATAATAGATCAAAATTGTTCTGGGCATCTACAACTTGCAAAACAGCAGAAGGGGATGATGCAGATGAAAGGAAATAAAACTTCTTGGCCTTGCCCCTCTGGTGTGGAAAAGGGCAGAGATCAGCATTATCACTGTGCTGCTCAGCTATCATGACTAAACAGGACTGAACAACTTACAGTGGTCTGTATGGGAAGAACTTGGTTTCTGGACGATGGCTCAGGGAAGAGGACAGAATGTTGGTGGTGTGGGTTTTGTTTGTTTTAAACAGGAAATATTGTCCAAAACTAGGGTTTAGCTCAGGTTTTTGCTCTTTATTTTACTACTAAGAATTTTAAATTTCCACCACAACAATTATCAGGAATAAACCTGGACAATTTTTGCTTAGAAATTACTCATTCAATGACAACAGCATGCACTGAACTCCACAGAGGAGGCCTTTGGTTTCAATAAAACATCAGTTAAGTTCTACAAATGAGATCCTCCTTAAGAAAAATAATAAAGTCTTCAAATAAAAATCAAGCAGTCTCATAGTAAGACTACCTTTGGAAGAAGCAAATTCCTTTGCCTTTTTAAAGAATATTTTATGAAACTAGTCTGCAACTTTACAAAAAATAAAGAAAACAAAAAAAACCAAAAACAACAAAAAAAAACACAAACAAAAAAAACCCACCAAAACCAAAAAACACTGAACAAAGGTTATATTGTTTACAACAGAACTTAAAGTTTTCAGTCAAACATCTGAACTTCATTATTAATTGGTAGAGTTATGTTTTCTTTGAGGACTATCATTTAAAACATCTGTTGGCATGGCATAAAAGATGCTAAAATATCCCCAAGTAAGATGATTCACAAGCACAGTCAGAGGAGAATTGTGGCAGTCTCGAGCTCAACCTGCTGCTCAAAGCAGGGCTGGCTGGAAGATCAGATCAGGTTGCTCAGCACTTTTGTCCAGTCAGGTGTTGAAAACTTCCAACAATAAAGGTTTCACCACCTCTCCTATCCCTGTGGTGAAAAAGATGTTTCTCACTAATTCAAATTATACAGTTCAGCTGGCCAATGTAAGAGTCAAAAGGAGACTATGGACACAAAATTCTGAATACATAGTAAAAATCCTATTCTAAAAGCTTATTCAAACCATTACTGGGTTTAGAAATATTACTACCAGTAGCCTCGTTCCCTAGATGAATAATGATGACATCATGGCTATGTTCTGATATGCTAGCTTTGCTGTTAGCATATCTACTCTACATTTACCCCACGTTTAAAAAAGCATTTTTAATACTCATGACCCTGTTCTATGAAGCCTATAAATTAAATGTTCCACTTAAGAACACAAAAGTTGGGAAGGAAGGAGTATTAAAACGGTCCTCCTAGACTTAGTTTTACAACTTAGCATTGTTAAACATCAGCTTTACAATTGTAAAAACAGAGGAAGATAAATGACTGCAGTACCAAAACCTGCAAACCACAATAACCACCAGCCAAAGACAGCCTGAAGTACTGACACTATCAGAGGAGATTCCAATATATCATCTGGTTCTGAAATACTCATGACCTCTTTGCTTGTAATGGTCTCAGACTTAATGCTTACCCCAAAGATTTACTGACAAATTATTTCATCAGCTAAGCTTATAGAAAGCTACTATATACTTCTCATGAATTTACTTAATTGAAAAATTAGGATATTCTGATGCTGGCTTTAGGAAAATATTATTTCTACAACACTTTCCATCCTGAACACCTATGCAAAATCCGGAGTGCTCAGTGCTAACAGCGACCACTGCATACATGCTTGGTCCATGCACCCTGAACACGCTACTTCACAGCTGATGGCACATGGGCTTTTGTGTAGCAGGGATCTGACACAACTAAAATTCATCCGTAGATTACCACAGGGGGCAAAAGAAGAAAACTTGACAAAACTGTGGCAGAAAAGAGAATGCTGAATAAGTTCTGCTTGTGTCATGTGAGGTATGAGAGAATTAAACTTCGCTAACAGAACAAAATCAAAAGAAAACAGTACACTAGAAACTAGTATCTGGGTATCTAGCAGTCAATAAGGCTGGGAAAAAAGAAACATCAGCTCAGTTTTATACAATCCACTGAAAATACCACTAACAGTTATAAATTAAACACTTTTGAATATCCACTACTTTTCAATACCACATGCCATACTTGCTTGGCTCAGCCTGTACAAGGTTGGTTATCTCAGACTAGGGATTTGTTATGCCAACAGAGAACAGCTCTTAACCCCCAAGACATGCATTCCCCCAAAACCTACTGCAACCCACATCTTTTACTTGAGGCTGTACAATGGGAAAGACAAATCTCTGCGTCTCACACATTCCTATGGGCATGCAGTTTCCAAAGTAGAGACAGAATGACTTGAAGAGACAAAGCTACAGAAAGGAAGCTTGTCTACTGTTTCCAGAAGAAAAATTCTGCCTTGAATCCCACTGGTACAGTAGGTGGGTGAGAAATCATGGGGATAAAAAAAAAAAAAAAAATCAAAAAGATGACTGTTTCCAAGAGTAACTGCTTACCCAAGGAGTCATAAAGAAACTGACATTACTGTTACCAAGGTCTATGAAAGCTATTCCTTTAACTTACCTGTAAACTGAATATAAAATAGCCACTAACACTTTGTTCTGCAATCACATCCTCCATGGTGCGCAAGGTAGTGCCCAAGTATGAGTTCAGGAGCTGAGTAGGAAGTAGTCCAACTGAGGAAGCCATCAGGTAGTTAGGTAGTGACAAATCTGTAATCTGAGTAAAAGAGAACATAAGAAATGGAGCACAGTTCCAACACAGTCTATGTGCACAAGCAGCCAGACTGCCACTCCCGTGAAAAATAATGGAACAATTGCTCACATTCCTTCACTGAAAGTTTCCACTGTGCGTGAATCAAAACAGTATAGGGCTAGTTTTCATCTGGCCTTTTAAAAGTTCTTAGGTTTTATTTCATTTCACCTTACTTTACACAACATCTCTGTGCAGAAGTCATTAAGGATGCAATTACACTGTTCGTTCAAGGTATTTATTTCTTCATGGTGAACAGAGCCTTACAATTTATGAGAATTTGCCTGCAGGAAGAAATTACTTTATCAAATGTGAAGGTCTAAAGCAAAAAAATATTTGCTTTGCATTTTCCCTATATGGCAACTGATAAGAGGCAATTGTTTAAAATGGCTTTGTATTAAGCATCTAGGTAAAGAGAACGGCAGATACAACTGGCCTCTGCAAAGAAAGTTATACAGGCCATTAAGATACATGTATCTATCAGTGATCCTCATCAGTGATATCTATCTGTATTTGCCCTGAGATATATGGGTATCATTAAGAATCTCTACCCAAGATGTTTTACATCACACTTTCATTACTGAACAAAATAGTACACAGTTACAGTTTTTGTTAATTTATCTGGAAAAAAAAACTAACAATACATCAAAATATTTTCCTCTCTTTGCTGAAATTTCTGTTCTCAGCCAATATGCGAACACTTTACATAGGAACAAAATACACAGTAACTAGCTAAATTAGTATCAGCAGCCATAAGGAAATATTAAATGAAAGAGCCAAGAGGCCAAAGGATATTTACTCAAGAAAAACAAAAACAGGAGAAAACTACAGGTTAAAAATGAGTACAAAAAGGGTGATTCTGAAACAAGCAGGCTAAGGAATTTTCCAGATCACACATTCATAAAACAAGTTCTAATTAAGAACAGCCCCTAACACTGGGAGCCTACACAGAAATTACTGACCTTGACAGTTTTGTACAATGTCGAAGACAAGAGAATAGCAGCAAAGTTACTCATTTCATCATGCTATTCTCAAAATAAACTGTGGTTACTATGAAAGTCACAGCGCTGAATTCTCAGAGCTCTAAGCACCATCAGCGGAAAGTTTTTGGGAGGAAGGAAGGGCAATGGAGGAGGCAAATGCACTGAAGCATAAAGATTGATTCACTAGAACAAGATCCAATAACTCAAATCAAAACTTCATGCTGCAAATTATTCTTCCCACAGACTAAAATATACGCCAGCATCACAAATAACACAGTTCCTCTCTACACAAGATTAATTTAGGTTTATAATGAAAAAGCTGTACATAAGTCACAGAATCATAGAATGGTTAGACCTTAAAGATCATATAGTTCCAACCCCCTGCCATGGGCAGGGACACCTTACACTTAGACCAGGTTGCTCAAAGCCCTGTCCAGCCTGGCCTTGAACACTGCCAGGGATGAGGTATTATCACAACCTTCTGGGCAACCTGTTACAATGCCTCATCACCCTCACAGTAAAGAATTTCTTCCTCACATCTAACCTAAATCTATCCTCCTTAAGTTTAAAGCCTATTCCTGCATCCCCTTGTAAGAAGTCCCTTTCCAATTATGTCAGAACTTCACACTTGACCAACGCTTTGAAACATTTTTTTTCCCCCCGAACACAATAGTAATCTGGGCCATGCAGTAAGAACGCACAACCAAAATTTATCATATTGCCAAGGGAATGGAGCTGCTATTAAGCCTCTGAAATACTAATGCTGAGGCAAGATTTCCTAAGTAGGGCATTGTCATTACATGTAATGGAGCTGGGAAACTTCCCAAAGATTGTTTTAATGCTCCCAGGCACCTCTCTCATTTCTGTAACACACTTTAAGGACACTTTGGTTGCAGAGTAACATATATGCACACCTGGATTTGTCCTGAAGCAACTGGACCTCCTGAGCCATGAGAGAGGCTCCAAAGGAAAGGCTGCCAATGAACACACTGAACTGCAACCCGTGCTTCCCTTAAAATGAAAGCTAGGGAAAGGAGGGTGGAATTTTGCAGGTGCCCTTTTAACCTCTGGTTTGCAAAGCTTAGACCTACAGTGGTATTCCTTCCCCCAGGAGGCACAAGAGGTAGACAGTATCCCTGCCCAAGAAAGCAGAGAAACCTGCAATAGAACTTACAGCTTTCCATTTCTTTCCTTTTATGAACTTGACCAATTCTACAAACCTGCTAGACTGGGGTCTGTGTGGCCAGAAAAACACAGCTTCTGCCAAACAGAAGCTACCAGAACTCCATTTCTAGTGAAAGCTCAAGCCAGCAAAAATTAACAGTGAAATCCCAAAGCAAGCATGGATATAATTGTGTTATGGGCCACACTGACGTATTTGAATGAAATTAAGAACTACCTAACCACTCTGGTAACAAGATCATTAGCCAGAAAATCTCCCACTAAGCCTTGGACAGGCTTTGTCCGGCAGAATTTCTGTGTATTCTTTGCAGCTCACAACTTTGGTTCAGTACTATCAAAGAATAAATGCTTGTGTCAGGACTTTGTTGGGGGTTTCACATGCCTTTAGGGACTGCAGTAGATTTCTCTCCCCTCAACTTACAAATCTGTGTGTTTCAGATCAGGTATGCTTAGCAACCAAGCGCAAAGGACACTGTTGATGCTCTTT
>WYDI02022215.1:0-21496 GCA_009867235.2 Psittacus erithacus
GTCTAAACATTCTAAGCAGTAGCTAAAAACATCGGTGTTATCAGTGCTGTTCCCAGACCAAAAGTCAAAAACACAGCGCTGCACCAGCTACTAAGAAGAAGAAAAATGGCTGCTACTGCTGAACCCAGGACATAAGGTAAGATTTACTTATAGTTAATGGATCTAGGCTTGCCGCTGTTATTTCCACGTGTCATCATAACACACAAAAGGCCCAAGAAAGTCCATTACAATTAGTCAGGTGCATATGGTTGACCAAACTGGACTCTGTAAAGTAGTAAGGGTAATTTATAGTTTTAATTTTAGTTGTATTTAGTGGCAAAGATACAATAATTCAGTATGATGGGATTGTTCTATGTCACTCTGGTTCTTATGCATTTCTAAACTTTTCCAAGTCTGGTGGACTTGGCTCTACAATGAATTCTGCCTTCTGCAGAAAAGTAGTCACATAAGTATGCTGCATATTAGGGGTTTTGTTTTGTAGGAGAGGAATCCATAAACAAACAAAGGTTATGTATGTATGTGTTAAAACAATCTATTAAAGAATGAGAGTCATATTACCGACATTAATCATGTAATCATCAGAGCTGCAAAGGACAATGGTGAAATTGTCATTAGCTCTTCAGATCCCTGCCTCTTTTTTCCCTCAGGTCACCTCTTAGAAGAGGTTCTTACCAGGGAGTGACAGACTATTTACATTCTGTCTATTCACACGACGGGATTATAGCTGTAGCAGAAGAGCCAGAAGGATTGAATGTATTTCTTTCTGTGCCTGCCAGTGGTTTTCAGTCTGATCAGTTGCATTTGAACTTGATTACATTCTGTACTTGTTTGAAATCTCTTTTCCTTTATTCAGAGTTTAAAGAACAACTGCAAAAAATCAAGATTCAGCCGGTAACAAGATTCAGATCTAATTAATATATATATTAATTTATTTAGGTTTTTGTTCATTTAGACTAGCATAATCCAAATATCTCAGGTCAGCCCAAGAGAATGGTACTCCTGCTCTTTGATGTGCTTTTCCAGAAGTGAAAGTGTGCTTGAAATTACAATTACTGCCTGATGAAATTTTCAAGCGCACATCAATGTTCCTTTCTGAAATACCTTGTTTGAAGTTTTCCTTGGTTCTTGATTGCCATAGACACTGAAATAAGCTCTAGTAAACCATAGTAACATATATGCCATGCTTTATGTACTGCCTAGACTACCTTTTGTGACTTCTTGCCCAGAATTATTATTTAGAGGAAACTAGGGTTCAAATGAGCTCTTAGTTAATGAAACAATATAGAAGGAATATAAAAGCAAATTCAGAAGTAGATACTGAAAATTCCTACCAGAGTAGCCAGTCAGATTTGCATTTGGACATCGATCAGGGAAGGCAGCAGAGAACCTTTATGTGAACTTTACTCTGTGGGATTTGCCCTAATAACCTTGAATTCTGTAGAGTATATCTCTATGCATCGGCATTAATACATCTTAAACCATACTTTGCACTTTCCTTGGATTCTTTTCTACCCAGGCCCTTATTCCTGTCTTAGCAGCAGTCTGTTCACCAATATGATAATTGCTTTAGTCTTGTGCCTAACCTAGGTGCAGCTAGGCTTCTTGGCTTTGAGGAGTCTCAGGAAGAGTGGAGGAGGAGTGAAGAATGGCGTCATGGCTTGACATTCCATTGATACAAACCCAGTGATTTTATTCAGAGTTCAACAGATAACTAGTCAGGTAAACTCCTTGTTTGATGGATTATAACATCAAGAGTGGTTAGACTACTTCAGATCATTAGTTCTTTCAATGAAAGTTGGTTCTTTTCAGGATGAGTTTCTGCTGTTAAGGCAGAAGCACCTCAGGGTATGATATATAACAATTCAAAGAAAAAAAAATCAAAGACTTGAGTATGACAGAACCAGAAAGAACCTACATGATGAGAGAGAAGTGGCAGAAATAATGACATTTCTCAATGTCTGACTCTCTCCTGACGTCTTTTGGGTTTTTCTTTTTTTCTTTTCTTTTTTTAACAGAGTTGTTTTCTTAACCCCTGACACTGTGGTTACTCCTGTGGGCAATTTCATGAGAAATCAGTTGAAATAAAAATCCCTTTCCTGACTAACTCCAAAGAATGTGTCTATCTGATATTACTCAGACTAGTGGCAACAAAAAACTAGGAACTATAAAATATACTTGATGTTTCCTTTTACAGGAAACTATGGGAAGCAAAACAGCTGGTGAGATCTACACTCAGTACAAATAACACTGATGTGCATTTTTAGTAATACACAGAACTAAAATGGAGTACCAAAGAATATGGAGACCTGGAACTGAACAAATGAAACCAACTACTTATATAGGTAAAATTCTGAAAAACACAAAGATTATGTAGGAACTGATTTCCAAATTTCAAAGGAACTGAAAGTGAAGGTGTTTCAAACTATTTTTTTGATACAGTTTATGCTGCAAATGGCACCTAAATCACCTCAAAACGTTTGGAACTTCTGTCTGTAGGCACTTCTGAAGACCCTTTTTTGATTGAAAGAGCACTATGCAAACAACATGGAAGCCTTTTCCATTCACCTTGAAAGTCAAACATTTTAAATGTTTGAGTACTTTAAAAAGGAATAACAAGAACAAACTCTATAAGATTTAATGCCCTAGTCCTTCATCGTATCTCTCATCAGAAAAAACAGTGATCAGTGTCACTGAGTTTAGGATCTGGAGTACTGATTTCTCCTGCCCCAGTGATGCAGCATTCTCAGCTTTATTTTTAATTATCCTACAACCTTTGTGCTTTCTCTAGGACTTACCTGTCCTGTATGTTAAACATATTTGTAGTAACTACGTGCCCCTTTGTATCTTTTTCGGATATATTTCCCCAACACTGTCCAGCCCTCCTAGCCTAATCCACAGCAAAACCGCTGAAAAAGTTGTCTTTTTGGTTTTCATAAAAGGGATCACGAGGAATATAGCTCAAAATATGATTATACACCAAGAGGCATTACAAAGGGAAAAGTAGAAACAACCCTGTTGCGTTAGCAATTTTTCTACTGATAGACTTAATCTGAACTTTACTTACAAGTTAACTCAATTTCAGTTCAAATTGTTTTAAAATGAAACTGTTGGATTTCTCTCTACTATGAAATTATTACGGATGGACTTTGCATCAAATCCATTCCCTGCACAAGTCCAAAACAGGCTTGGTTAACTGTTAGCCAACAGTAGAAGCCTAATTGCAGATACACCACACTGTAAGAAGTTGTTCTTATGATATCTCTTCGAGGGCAAAAGGAAACGAGCTCTGGAAAAGTCACAAAAAAGTCTGATCATGTAACATTTCCAGCCTGATTTCCAGACCAAATTGGTTTTGGAGGTTTGGACAAATTTTGGTTAAGCAGAATAATTTTTGGATGCTTATCTGAACACAACAGTCTGAATTTCTTGAGGTTCAGTCTTGGTTGCTATCCATTTGAAGAACTGTTGGCACTTCTATACATATAATCAACAAAAGCTTTTCTTCCAAAATGCTTCCAATGTATTCTTCTGTGTTTCTAGCATGTGCTTCTAAACTGGCAGTGTAGAAACTAGCTGCCTTCTGACATAAAAACAAAGGTGCAATAAGTTTTTCAGACAAAACCTGGTCCAATTTTTCAAGCATGCCTCCACTCAAACAATGGTAAAGTACAGATTTCAGGTGTATCTCAAGTGCTGCAATATCCTCTGCAAAGAACCTGTGACAGTGGGACTTTGGTTTTACAAGCCATTACATTCTAAAGTGTATTGAACTTACCCACCTAGTCTTTACTGTCATTTCCGTTGGAAAAAAGTATCCCTAGAGCTTCTATGAATTTCTTCAGTTTATACAAAAAGAAAGTTCTGGGTTTGGTTGCAAGGTTTTGTTCTTTTAAAATGGAACCCCAGCATATGTCTAATTAGAGCACTAAAAGTGTTAACAGGACACACCATTCTGTCGCAATGGATGAGAATATAATACCATCTCTAGATTGGAGAGCCTAACAAGAAGGTCTAGGGCAGTAACTTTTGGATTAAATTGTTTGTATATTTGTTACTTACTTGATGCCTAAGTTTTTGAGCGCATGAAAGCTTCATGAAGCATTTTTAAACCAGTTTCAAAGTTCTAAACCTTTATATCCTCTCATCACGTTAGAATCAAGTATGATTTCACTATTCACTATTTTAAAATGTTTTGCATGACATCTCTCATGATGTTTTTCACTCACTCCTCTTTCAAAATGCCTCCTCTTAGGTCTATCATTCTAAACATTACTATTACTTCCTATTGGGATTTTTCTAGTTCTCCCATATATTGTGGTAAGACCATCACCAAACCCAACCAAACTAACCTAAGTAAAGGATTACCCCAGCTCACAGAACTTGGCTAGGGCTATTCAAAGACAGTTTTCTGTTTGATCCATGGTACACTGGGCAGAGATTCACTGAGGAGGTGATCATGACAGCTATTGTTTAGGTTGGGAGGTTTTTTTAGTTTGGTTTGGGCTTTTATCTCAGGAAAATCTAATGTTAATTTAGAAATAAGCAATGAGTCCATAGAGCCCCAACAGCTCCTTGCATTTTACCTTCCTGAACTTCACAGTAGACTAGAAACAAGTCTGGTAAGTTTTCCCTTTCATCCCATATTGTATAATAGATCTTTCCCATTTTAGTTTTCTTCCCTAGCTTTTTCTCTGCCCTGCTTCCTCCTCCTCCTCTTAGTTGCAACTTCACACTGTGGAAACTTGGAATACTGTGACTAACTGAGGAGAGAATGAGTCATAAATTAGTCACTAGCAAGACAAGCATCTTAGCAGGCCCACAATGATTTAAAACATTAGACTGGTTTCTGGCGCAAGGGCAAGCTCCTAGAGATCCTTGGGTACATAGATCTAAAAAAGCACTAATTAAAATTACTGGCTTTTAACTGTCCACCTGTATAAAGTTTGGTTACACAGCATTCTAATGAGCCCCTGGCAAAGGGAGCCAAGCATCTGATCATGAACATGTTGCGGTGTTTTCTACTTCCCTTTGATGTGCCAGGAATTAAACATATTATTAGGAATTTGCTTTCTTAATCCTTGTGATCCAAGATGTAAACTGTAGTACATTACTTCTTTCCACTAACTGGGGGATTTGAGTTCTGTTTTTACTTAGAACAAACCAGGTCTTGTTACCAAAAGAAGTTCAAAACTCCTCAACCGAAAATACCTCTTCATATATTGCTCCAAACAAGCATAAAAATAAAGCTAATAAAGGAAAAATCAGGTCCTTGTTCAATGAACTGTTCATCAACAGGTTCATATGTCTCTGACTACTTCATGGCACTTGACAAACATTACATTTAGTGCTATCAGCTAAAATACCTAAGAGGCAGAAAAAATAGGGCAGTTGGTTCTCCATCATCCTTTCAGTGAGAGGACTGATTTCAGCAGCTGTTATCAGACATGAAGTTGGTATATTCCCTGAAACTTGCAGGGAAGGCTGCTTACAAGCAGGACCTGCTTGGAGAAGTACACAGCTCAATGTTGGTACACTAAATAGCAGAACTAAGTTTCCAACACCTCCACACACAGCTCAACCCAAGTCTTGGAATCACATTACTTGGTGATGCATGTGCAGCCACATTGGAAGTAAAAGTGGGGAGGAATCCACAGCCTAGTTGATTAGGTCCCCTGCTCCAGGACTCAGCTTCCTTCTCCTTGGCCAGGACACATGTGACTCACAAGCATAGCTGTTTCTCAGTTGAAGGAAAAATGCCAGTTGTGTCAACTGTTAATTTCAGTGGCAGCAGCAAGCACAAGAGGTCATTTCAAACTGAGAATGAATACTTTGGTAGGTTATTATTAGTGGCTATCAGATGGAAATGTGATTCTCTGGCAAACAGCAATTTTCCGACTTGGAGTCTCTTCGAGAATGCTATTACCAAGCACTGGCATCATGGCACTTTTCAAGGCAGCACAGATGAAAGCAAACAGGGGATTTCTCAGAGAATGTCAGTATTTTTTCAACAGTGAAAATAAAAAAAAAAAAAAGCCACACAAAAAACCCAAACTGAAAAGAGGCATTTCCTGCAGTATTTTCTCTGAAACGCAGAATGGGCACAGGCTGCCCAGCCCCAGTCCCATAGCAGGAAACAGGCTCTCTTTTTCAGCTTAAGTACTCCTTCTGTTCACTGTCTGATTTTCTTTTGCTTGACTTGACAAGAGCAGGTTGGACAAATCTGAATTATCATCTGTATGTTGTTAACTGGATCAGCTGCAGATCTTTTAGTATGCTTGTCATTTAGTCTCATAAAATTACATTAATGAGGGCTGTAAATCTTAGCTTTCTGAGGACATAGCTCTACAATAAAAACCAATGCAACGCTCTAAAAAAGCAAAGCCACCCCTAGCATGCAGGTTGTTCTTTAAATGCAATGCATCCTCTCTTGAAATTTACCCTGGATTTCTTTTTCTAAAAGTAAATTACCTTCTTTAAAGAAAAACTAAGCTTAGTCCAACCCCTACCTATGCCTACATAATAAAAAAATTAAAGAAAAAGAAGCTGTCAAGAAATCAATGTATAAACCCATGAAAGAATTAGCGGAAAGAACCATGTTTAAAATTCAAGTCCTTTGCCTTTCAATACAGGGGATGTATTGAAATATATTCCCAAAATAGGCTTCCTTTGTTGTCAGTCCTTTCAGAGACATAGAAGGGTTGATAAGAAGTGACATATGCACCCACCTTTTCCAAGTTCTCTTTTACAAAGCGTTTAGCATTCAATTAAATATATTACATGGACAGTCTGAATCATATACTAAAAGAGATAGGTCACAGCTTACAGTGAGGAGGACAGCATAAAAAATGAAAGTTAATAATATGACCTCGGCAGAAATTTAGCAACAAGTTTTGAAGATATCTATCTATTGACTTAGTTTAGATATGACAGAGTGCACTATATATATCACTTCCACAAAGTAATATGCATATTTTTGTATTGTAACTCTTTTCTTAGCCAAAATTATTTTAATAAAGAGGAACAGCTAAAATACATTTATTACTTGTCTGAAGTGATCATACACAAATACTGTGCTATTTTCTTTGGAGAATCATAGCTAAAAGATGTATTATAAGGCATACTGATTTTTAGCAACACTAGAACTCTCACCCTCTATCTCTTCCTCATATTCTTGGCTTTGTTTAATATAAATACATCAAATTACCTTCTTCGTTAACTTGGGTTTTGATACAGCTTTTTAGCTCCACACAAGAACTAGAGTGACAGGGACACAAGTATTTCACAAAGTCAAAGCCAGTTTTGAGCATGCATGATTTATTCACACAGGGAATGACACACTGCCATTTATTGCCCAAGTGTAACTTGTTAGATTCAAACATAGTTATTCTTTCTTTTTTAGCTATCTTGCATCTGATCCTCAGTTCTACTGTTTAAACGAATGTAGGAGACATCCTCTTCCACCTCGTGCATTTTTTATGGATATCTCCCAAGAAATGTCAACAGCCACAAAAATTCTTAACCTTTCCACACCTCTGTGTAATGCTAATGATCAGGCACTTTCCACAAGCTCTCCAAAGGTCTTGTTAACACTCTTTATTTTCTGGACTAGGCTCATTCCATTAACTACACTGACATCTACTAAGTAGTGCCAATGCCTAGAGATAAATGAACATGCCAGTACTTCTCCAGCATCCAGCAATTAGTAAGTTCCTAAGTAAATTCCTGCCTATTCTAAGAATTACATATTTTCCAACTTTTAACCTGTCCCTCTATTATCTCATACAGACACCTCTGTGTTCAGCATTTTGATGACACCAATTAGCTTTCTGGATATATCTCCTGCAGTCTCAGAACATGCTTGTTTGTGTGGTTTACATACAAACGCACCATTTGCATATTGTAAGCTGGTCAGTGACTGTGTACAGTTCAAGTAATTGGATGTATAGGTCCAGGGCACAATTGCACAGATGGAATTCAGATGCAGGTCCAATACTTTTTCCCCTGACAGTCTATGCTGACCTTAACATTGCATCTCAATATCAGTGTAAGAGACCCAGAATATTTCAATTACCACCATCAACTAAGGAAACACAAAATGCAGTTAGTGACTTTGATAAAATGTTTTCTGCTCAAAGAAAGAAGTTCCACTCAATCTTTATCCTATCCATTTTGCTACATGGCCCATACAGACAAATATCTATAGCTGGTTTTACCCTTCCTTGAATTAATTCAGCTCCTTAATCTTGCTGCAAACTAATCAGCAAAGATCAGGGAAGAGTAGAAAGAGAAGCAGAAAGAGAAGGAAGAGAACAAGTCTACCCAATTTCAGTGTCAAGGAACTGATAGATTTATCAGCTACTCAGAGCGCCATAGATTCAGATATGTTTCATGTTATACTTCGTAAAAATGAGTGGGTATTAAGGATGGCATCACGATGTGCTCAGAAGATGTTGCCACAAGTTTTGTTAACACATTTAAGTGATTCTTCCAAATGGGAAACACTGGCTGTGCAATCATCCTTCACAAGCCCTTTTTTAAGTATGTGTTCCATCTCATTTGTAACCTGTTTAGTGACTTCCTAGAAATTTCTCAAAGCCTTTGAGAAATAACGCTTTGGTCTTCTTCAATAACACAAAAAAGGTGTGTTCACCATGAGCATTTGCAGCCTCTGTGATAATGCTGAAGCTTTATTTCAGGTTCATGCAAAATACTGGCAACAATAGGAACTGAAAAATCAGTGGAAATCTGATCAGCTGCCAGAAAGATGTGGTACAAAGGATGTCACAAGATTACACTGGGTTTCCATGTGGGGAGATATCACTGAAAATAAATGAATCTCAAATGTCCTCTGACTGAAAGGACTCTGTTCTGTCCTTCGCCTTCACAGCTTCTCACAAATGTGATCTTTAGCATAGATATAAAATATGTGCTTCAACCCTGAAACATAACTTTGAAATGTTGAAATGTTGGAAACACTATTGAAACAATATTAACAGAGATTACAGGACTACCCAGACATTTTGTTTTTGCCTTTTCATTAAGTCCAAATGCAATTACAGGTATTAGCAACAAAGACTGCAGCAGTAAATCTGACCAATGAAATTACACAATTTAATGGTCCGTTGTAATTTGTGATTGCATTGCCCAAGAAACAGAGAACAAGGTATATATATGTTAGAGCAAAGTGTTTATGTTGGATGGCTGACTGTTTGGACAGTGAACATCACTTCTGTTGCTATATTTGCTGATAGAATTTACTACCTATGGGGTAAAGAAAAGAGAGTGCAAAGAAAATCTGATCACGACAGGAATGACTGCACCTACTGAAAGTATTTGCCTTAAACTGTTTTACTTCCTTGCCTGATGCTATGGCGAAACTAACAGTTACTATAATTATAAATCCTCAATATTTAACCTTGAAGCCAGCCAACCTGGCAGGAAACCTAACTGTTCCTGTGATCATCCACCAGAAAGGTCAACAAGTTTATTTTCATAACATACAACTTAAGGAGCCAGACTCACATTTTTTATTCATTTCTGTAAGCAAAACCTGACAAAGGTCAATAGGAATTATGACTGAATGAGGATGGAGTTAGAATTTTGGTCTTTGGCCCAACATTAATAATTGTTAACAGCAGTCCAATATGATCTCTGATGTAATTCCACCTCAGTTGACAGTTCATTTGTCTCAGATGTTACTGTTCACTTTTAAAGCATTTAAGTAGTTGTAATTTTGAGAAATGTATATAAAATCAACTGATAAATTTATCCTGGAAACTGAGAATACCTGGAAAGAAAAGGAGCCTTAATTCTAATGTTAAATTCTATAGATGTAATTCACAGCTTCACTACATCCCACTTAGGTCACAAAAGAGCTGATTTAATACAAATGAAAACCATACCTACGGTCTTATAAAATATACACATAGTTAAAACTAAATAAGTCACTAAAATATGACTGGTTCTTTAAATTCATACTTAAAAGTAAGTTCCTGATGCAAAATTGTCTTTTGCGTCCTATTTTTATATTCAGATCCACAACACAGATCTGCACAGATTGCACTACGGATTTATGAGCTTAATGAACAAATGTACGCATATAAATGCCCATGCCTTTATAGAAATACAAAGCTTCAAGTTAGAACCAAAGGAAAATATGCCCGGTAAAACTTATATTTTGATTTATGTGTTTCCAGAGAACACACTGAAAATGTCCGGAAAGACCTTTCCTTATTTTGACTTCTTGCCTGGTCTGAGCATTTGTTATACATCTGAAAGTCGAAATGAAACATTAGAAACCTTGGCAAACCTGGACTGTCTTCTGAAAGGCAGGATTTGGGGCTTAGACTCATTAAGGAATGTCAATCTGAAGTTACAGTCAGTCTTAAGAGAATTGTTTGTCTGCTTTGAGGTTTCTCCTAAAAGTAGTGACCTGGATATACAAATTCACAGCTAAAATAAAACAAGGTTTATAACTGAGATTGTTTCAAAGACTGAAACACACATCCCATCCCATTTTCTTAATAAAAATAAATACATTTGGAGCAAAAAAAGATAAAAAAGTGCATGCTAATGGTGAGTCTGCCTTACAAATGCTTTGTAAAATCCCTTCATGACATTCCAAGTAAATATGTAGGGTTGGTTTACCCAGTCGTTAAGCTTGGTAAAATACCTTATGGGAGTTCAAAGCCACAGGGCATGCAGAAATAATTCAAAGACTGACCCCCCGACCCTTTTTTTTACTTGTCATGCTTAGGAGTGAATAAAATGGGGCTTTTCTTTCCCCAGAAGTCTTTTCCATTTTCTTCTGTTTTGTTTCTCTATTTCAGTGATGCGGAATGCATCAAGGGACAGATGAATTAATCTCCTATACCAGATATGTACATGTGAATATTTCAGCATGCTCAACAAAACAAGACTTTCAAAACTACTGTGCTGACTGATAAGGGCACTTTTTTTTCCACGGATATTCCTAGAAGTACACTGTAAATTCTCTCTTTCATTAGTGCTGAAGGCTCCACCCAGGACACTGGAATCCCCATCTGCACAACGCATGCTTTCATCTCTGTGATCATCAGCACATGTCGAGTATGCTTCTGAATGTCTGTTTTAAAGCTATGGCCATGGGACACCATGTGAGCACTGAATCAGTTTCTTCCAGCTGAGGGTACATTTTATCTTGCCAGACACTATCATAGTTTGTGCAAGCAGTTCCTGAAGCCTGATTCAGCTGCTCATGATGAGGCTGAATGAAGAGCAAGGTTTAGGGTTTTGGGCTCCCCTCCATGCTGTGCCTTTTTATCCTCTCAAATGTTTGCTGGGTGTTGACCATATGCATGTTTGATTATTCAAATGGTGCTTAGGGACAGTTTGTTGATTAATTCTAAGTCATACTGTGATGGTCTTCAAAGAACACCTTGAGGATTTTAAGTAAGCCACAAGGAAAAGACTTTTTTTTCCTTCCAAAATGCATTTTGCAACAGCATTTTGCATATTAATGAAAGCAATACTTTCATGGCATATTAGGAGAGGTTTTGGGAGTATGTAATGTCCTTATCTACCTTGTATTTAATAGAATTTCTCATACACTCTCCATGGATGAAGTCAAAGACACATGGTGTAGTCTGTTAACCAAATAAAAATCAGTCAGGCAGCTGCAGACTTCAAGTAACTAGATCAGTGGAACTGAAAATTTAGTGGCAAATTATAGTTATCACTAAAAGTATACTGGATATTCTTAGTGCCAGATCAGTGCACATACCATATGTTAAAGATACCAAAGCACTGATAACCGAGAATTAGCTTAATAGAGTCAGCAATGTCAGTCAAACAATAGCCTCACTCATCCGGTTTTTCAGACCAGTAGGTCAAAATCCTACCCTCCACTTGGACAGTCAAGGAGTAATACCACAGTGAGGCAAAGAGGTAAGAATCAGAAGATAAAGGCACCTTAAGACCCTTTTTAGTTACAGGGCTTTAGTTTTCATCTTATTTTCATGTCTTTTTCCTTAAGGATTTTCCTGGTTAGCTTCACATGTGGTTACTGAAAACTGCCTAATGTAAACTCTTCAGTATAATCAGTGCCACAGCTGAGCCTAGGCACAGGCAAGGCTTTTCTAAAATTGTGCAACTCTAAAAATTCTTCTAGATATCAGAAACAAGAATATCTAACTAGGTGACCCAGTACATATATATATATATGTATGTATATATAAAGCTTTCATGAAAGGAAACCTGTCCTATGTAAACAACAAAATTCATGGTTGAAAGAAAAGCTTGCCTTACTTCTATGAACCCAGGAGTTAATATGAGGAAAAGCAATAGAGGCCCTATAGTTCATGCTATGTTGCAGTCAAACAGAACTCCAGCAACAAACTTGCAAGGCCACTACCTATTATTCAGGCAGGCTATAAATCCAGCGAACTTCTTCCATTAGCCAACCTTACTTACTAATCAGTTTTAATTAGCAATTTATAGAAAGGCTAAATTCCAATGTCTTTGAAGTCAGTGGGATTCTTTCCATTAGTTTCATTGGGATCTGGGTGACATCTATATTACACATGAAGACATCACTGAATTTGATAGTATGCTTACAGTACTAAAGTAAATAATATGGGAATACCAAGAAAGTGTATTTTCAAAAAACCTTTTGCATATTTGACTTCTGTGAAAGAGCCCTTCATGAAATTCCCTGCATCCTATATTTTTATAGCAAGACAATTTTTCAAACCCTCTCAATTTTCACTTTAAAATTATTTAAGATATTACAGCATGCTTAGTGAAGTATCCATTTCATTGACAAAGAATTCATATGGCTTCTGTAACAAAAAGATTTAACTTGTTTACAGTACTTACAAAAGCAGTAACATGAGTACCTCTCCCCAGTATTAACAGGCGAATTTAAGGTAGGGTTTCACAGTCCATGTATTATCACTTCCTTTCTTGTCCCTCTGTAGTTATCTGGTCAGTTGGATTTCACGGAACAAATTTTCCTATGAGAGTATAGAGGAAAGCGCTAGTAGCAGCTGCATTCTACATGAAGTTCAGAGATGTTAAATGCATTCCAGCATATGCTTTAAACCAACCCTGCCTTCCACAGATAGTTTTTTGTCTTTTATTTGGACAAGTGACTTGGCATTCTGAAGGGTGGTCAGTTTTCACTCACACAAAATAGGCTGATGGACTGGCAACGAGATAACATCTCACAGCTTTGCTCAGTGATGTATATTAAACCTTCTAAGCAAGGCATGAATGCATATACACCCATATGTAACGTGGACTTCATCTTTTCCCTTTCCTAGGCACTCTCTTTTCCCTTAGCTATGCACAGGCAAACTCTCGTGTTGGTGTTAAATCATTGCTTGTCCAGTTAAAGTAAACAAAGTAGGGATAATATTGCTTTTCCTTTCTTTCCAGCCAGAAATGCTAGTTTCCTGGTTAAATGCATACCTTTAATGGAGGTTCACTGGCAAAACTTGCCAAAGGTAAAAGAAACATAATTATACAATTTTCAGTATTTACTTTTGCCCTTAAAGAGAGAGGGAAACTGAGATCTAATCCAATCCCCCCAGGAGTATCCATTTGTGAAATTAAAACTATTTTACTTATCTAAGCTCATTTCTATTACATATATATATATTTTCACTAGACTTTTCATGAAGACCATAAGCAACAATCTACTGGATCCTTATGGCCTGTATGGCTTCATAATGGGCCAGCAAGTCAGTTGGTTTTGGAGTAAAGCAGATTACATTCACAAATTGCACCTATAGAATGGTTCGGATGTACATATATGATACAGATCTTAATAAGACATAAAGTACAAATGGTCTGTATTACATCTATATTCCAAATTCCAAGGTAAAAGAGGGCAGGGCTGTCTCCTTATCATGCTGTTGAACTTAGAAGTCAAAAACTTGAAACTAGTGAAGCTGAAAGGCTTGCAACATGTCATATTTAATAGAACTGACTGATCTCATTGCTATGAAAGTACACTGTCACAGACTAACAAGACTAGATATGAAGAAAGACTATGCTCCCTGTGAAAATGTTCTCTATACACAATAAAATTACAACGTAGAATCACAGAGTTGGTGATGTGGTTCAAACCGCAGCAGTGACAAATGGCTAGTATAACAGCCATAGATAAATAGCTAGCTAATAGATAAAATTCAAGGCATTTTATTTCTCACAATTAAGGAGTCCATGACGTTTTACTATCAAAGCAAATGAGCTGCTTTCTCCTAATTCTATTACGTAGCCCACAGAATAATAGGACTTCACCCAGGAAGCATCTGGGAAACAGTCCCTTGTCTGAAGTCCCTCAAAAGTACATGCACAATATGGGACAGGCTAACAAAACTTTCCTATATTTTCCCTGGTTGTGCTTCTTCTGATCTTTTCAGTGCTTTGGAAAGCTCTGATGCAACTTTTTATGGCTCTGCACTTCCCGCACTGGGCAGCAATAACCACCAGTGCCTAGGAAATGCACTCTTCTACACTGTTACAGACAGAAGCAGTTAATTTGTGTTTCCTGCCGGGACTTAGCACAGTTAGTTGTGTCTCTAAGGCAGGAGAGGCGCTTAAAAAGCCCTGTGCTGTTATTCTCCTAGCACTCATCTACATTTGCCAGAGCAAAGGCTCAGATGGAGCGGAGGTTTCTCTCCACTGGAGAAATGATCTCCCTGGCATTCATGGTGATATTGTTGCTGAGAGAAGAAGCAGGTATTGGGCTGAAGGCAGTTTAAGTATGACAGGTGAGTCGCTGTTCATTAGAAGACTGACTCCCACCATCTGCTCTTGTAGACTGCTGCTGCTCCTGACATACACTGGTGCAGTTGTACCTCTTCTTCTTAAAAATGAAGCCTGACTCACTAGCTGGACCTTACTTTCACCTTACACTCCCCATGGTTCCCAGCTAACAATGCTCCAAAGCTGCAAAGCTGGGATGTTTCTCTGCACCAGTTTTCTAAGCCTCTTAAGTTCATTCTAACAACCTCATTTCAGCCACAGGGTGTCTTCACTGACTTCAGCAAATTTGGCTCAATATCCTTCAATGGATGGGCAATTTGCTTTCATAACAAACAATACCACAAATAGCAAGAAAAGCAGCAGAGCTGCCAACATATCTTCAGTCCTTGTGAAAAAAAGAAATAGACTCTGCTGCAAAGGATTTTGTTTTCATTTTGGTGAAGTGGAATATCACATTCTCTCAGAGAGTTCCTGTCTCTGACACCATTGAGCAATCTTTTGGAATTAAGGACAGTAGAGACTATCATATATTGTGGGTTTGCATAAAGTCACGTTGGAAGAGGAAAAAAATTACAAGATTTCAAGCAAACTGAATGAGAAAACTAGGAGAAACACTGAATGTTCTGTATGAAGGATTCACATTATTAAAACTACTATTAAAACTACTACTACTATTAAAAGTTGCTGCCCATTTCTTTGAGTTCATAGAACCATAGAATACTTAAAGTTGGAAAGGACCTTAAGATTATCTAGTTCCAACCCCCCTGCCATGGGCAGGGACACCTCACACTAAACCATGTCATCCAAGGCTTTGTCCAACCCGGCCTTCAACAAGGCCAGGGATGGAACATTCACAGCTTCCCTGGGCAACCCATTCCAGTGCCTCACCACCCTTACAGTAAAGAACTTCTTCCTTATATCTAACCTGAACTTCCCCTGTTTAAGTTTGAACCCATTACCCCTTGTCCTATCACTACAGTCCCTAATGAAGAGTCCCTCCCCAGCATCCTTATAGGTCCCCTTCAAATACTGGAAGGCTGCTATAAGGTCTTCATGCAGCCTTCTCTTCTGAGTTACTATTGCCTTTTTAATTTCTTATTATTTCAATGGAAGAAGGAAGAAAATTTATTTTTCTGAATGAGCATTAAATATGTAACAAATTTATGATTAATACAGCAGGCAAAGTAAATGATCAGTAGAAAACATGCTTGCTTAAAGGAAAACATACGTATGTCTTAGGTAGTGAAGCTCATGTACCTTGAGAAGAGCACCACAGACAGATGTAGTTTAATGGTGGGGCATTTCTTGAATCTATATTCAAAGTAAATAGCATCCATAAACAGCTACTATTCATCAAATATAGCAGGACTGGATTTGGATTCATATCCATGAAGATTTCCTTAGCCTCTGATCTTCCCTCTTCTTAAACAAGTAAAAGAGAGCAGAGTACACACTGTCTAGAGAAGTATCATTTGCTTTTCAAAAAGATCACTGAACACTAGCAAAAACGTCTGGCCCTCAAAACATTTTCCAGTTAGGTATCTGCAAGAGAACCTAGCAGCATTAATTATGAGTTTGCACTTTGTGACCGAAAACTAGTAAATAGCATAGTATATGTATGTATATTTAACTGCCGAAGACATACTGTTTTACTTGTAGGTTTTATTCCCATAGGCTTGGCTTATTCCAAGACCTTATTAAAAAAGCTCAAGGACAATCAAGATAAAAGCATAAGTCAGACAGTTCCCTTATGAAATAAACAGCATCGATTATCCTACCATCATATCATATCATATCATTTTAAATATGTTTCAAATTATGTAGGAAACCCAAACGAGTCTTTTGAACTTGCTTCAGGAATCAGTTTGGTAGTTTGGAGACTAGAAGAAAGACTTGATGTTTTCTTATTCAAGTATAACTTCGCTCCCTTGTTCTACTGCTGCTCTTTCCTGACTCTTAACAATCCACAGGCTCTTAGTATTGTGGTTCAGGATGTCCTGTGTGTGGTTTCAAAGGAATGTAAGAAGGACATGTTCCAATGCACCTGTGATGCTCAGGACAACTTTCTCTGAACTGAGACCCAGGCTGTCATTACAGGCAGCTAGTATGTTTCAGGAGTCATTTTTTCCTATAACATTCACTTGGAGTGTGATGATTTTTGTTCATTCATCAGAAAGAAGCCACAAGACCAAAAGCATAGAAATACAATCTGAAAAATGTGTGCTCTTTTGTTACTGTCCTAGTGATCACATCCCTGGCAGTGGAGGTAAAACAATAATGAGAAATCTTTACATGAATTTAAAGAAAACCAAGCTAAGTTCTGACTTCAAACTTCCCTGGATTTTGAGCCACTGCAGAAGGAGGCTGCTTCTTTAGAAATGGAAAGCAAATGCCTGTCGAAGGAACAAAACTGAGAGCTGCTATTTGAAAACTGACAAAACTAATATGTGTGTTAGACGAAAGTAAGTGACATTTGCTGCACCCACAAAAATTACTTCAGTGTCATGGAAAGGTACTCAAGTTAGCTTTAAACTAAGAAACTTTGACCACTGTAGATCATTCACAGCAGTTCAGTGCATCCCATGGATGCATTTGCTCTGCTTTTTGAACTTCTTTGATGCTCCACTCACCTGGTTCTGCCCTGTATCCTCCAACATGATCTGACCCAACACTTCTACTTCAGACTGCAGTTACCTTTGTGTCCACTATGGTGTGTTAACACTGTAAACGTCTTTTCAATCACTAAACTCCTGCTGACCTCAATAGCAGCAAGATGAGGCTCCAAAAGGTAACAGAAAATACCTGTAAGACTTGAACATGATTCACACTGAGTCAAGACCTTTCCAGCAGGATATAAAGAAATACATGAAATACTTGTCTCTCTTTGGCTGTCAGGGTGATGTAAATGAAACTGGCCACTAAATAGCTTGATTTATAGTATGTTACCCTAAACTGTAGTGGATTATCTTGAATAATTGGTAGATGCAGTCATTTCTTTCACTTTCCAGGCTATTTCATCTTATCATTCTTTTTTCTACTGAAGAACAACAGCTGTATTTTAAAACCAATGTGGGGTGAAGTGAGGTTAAAGATGCCCAGTGGTTGTTCTTTCCATTTTCCTTCACTGAATAAAACAGCAGTGGATATTTACACAATAGAATAACTGTCTCTGTACAAGACAGAAAAAGCAAGAGAGAAAAGCCTGGCTGGAGTTTAAGGAACCACAGAGGGTATTCAGCTAATTACGTGCTACAACCATTAATATGATCCGTTTAACTCTGTTTTGGAAAAGAAACACTTTAGGAAGTTACCATTCTCAGCTTTAGTTTATCAAAAAAAAACCAACAAACCCTAATGAACACTGGAGGTAAGGGGTTTTGAAACACTGACAGTATTTGCCAACTCTTTAAACTAACACCAAATACAATGAAATGTAAAGGTGATCAGGAGAACAACTTTGACTATATTTTCTACACAAGACTAAATGGTAATGTAGAAGGAGGGAAATGTCAAGAAATGTAAAAGCTTAACCTTATAAAAAGAAGAAACGAGATTTCCTTCTTATAATCTCTATGGTAAGAACTGTACAGATCACACAGACAGTTTACACAATGAAGATTGTGCTTCATGGCTCACTCTTTTTAGTTTCTAGATAAACTTGAAATGCATGGATGCAGCCATCTCTCTGTTTTATCTGCCAACAATCAATTTGCGCATGCACAGACTAGAACAACATGCACTGGAAAGCTTTCAACACTTCATCAAGATATGGTCCTGAATGTTATTTTGCTTTTTATTTCCCATTTGCTTATGGACTGTATGTCACCTTTCTTTCCTTTCTTTTTCCTTTTCATACATATGAATAACACCAAACAGGGATTCTTCAGAAAAAATAAAAGAAATACAGCTGGTTAAAGAAACAGGTTATGCTTACAACAGCAAACATGACTTATATGCATGTAACTAGGAATTCGAAAGAGCTTGGCTGCCTGAGGGGAAAACCGAATTTAGCTAATTAATTATAGCAATGAATATGTGCCAGGCATAATCCAGTTTCTATTAGTTCCTATGTAAGAAGTTCTGTTGTGTAGAAGTTGAATCTAAATGTTACAAAGCATTAATCATTGTATTTCCAAATAAAATGTCATCAACACACCAGTTCATTGAGAATTTGATAAGGAAAATCACCTTGAGAACATTTACTAGCAGCAGCCATTCCAACTTCTCCTCCTGCATAGGTACTGACACTGCATTCACGTGTTGTCCTTATGAGACTGGTTACCATGAGCACACCAGCAAACCCTTTATATCATATTTTAATTCAGTGATAATGTTGAATATTTTCTCACTATGAAAATTTGCATATAATAAATAAACTCTGGAATGCTCTCTTTTTTTAATGAGCGACAGAACTTGTAAATGAAATGGCTCTACAAAACTATTTATTTCATAATGCCTGGAACATTTAGTCTACTGGTTTCATAAGCAAAAACTGGAGTTAACTTTATCATACAAGAGCTGCTGGTTTCACCACAGAAAACCCAAGGTAAGATTTTTGTGTCTAATGAGTTTACACCGCTGAAGCATTTTAACTGGAAAACGCTAACAACGATTTCTACAGCAGGGTAATTTAAACTCAGCTATTAATGAATCTGCTCTTAAATGTTCTCACCCTTAAAAAAACAATACAATAAGAAGTCCTATAGGTATATAACTGTTACAGTTCTGTAAGAATCAGATTTTTGTTCCTTTATAAATTTCAGGGGTTTGAATTTTTTCTTGTTCTGCAACAGAAAGTAGAAATGCTCTACACTTCTCTTGACATTAAACTAGGGAAAATTGTTTAGGATTGTGTACACTTTGTTTGGTTTGATAACACATAAGCATTAGATTCTATTTTACCGCTTACCAAGAACTGATTTAGAGCAGAAAAATCCAGAATGTTTAAAGATGTTGGTGTTGGGTTTGTTTGGTTTTAATAATCACTTCCTAAGTTAAAGTCTTTCTATGAAACACTTCCATTTCAACAAAACAACATTTTAGGATGGACTTGAATTTGCACATAGTTCCACGCATTTTTTTTTCCCCCTTTACTTTTGTTTTTTTTTTTTGTTTTGTTTTGTTTTCTGTTAAATGTTATCTGATATCTGTTGTCCCCACCCAGAAATGCTTTGCTGTCCTGCAGGGGGGTAATGAGGAAACACACTCACAACATGAACAATCAGATGATGCACCACTAAAAAAGATCACTACTGGTGCAGCCATGAAAAAGCAGCGGGTCGTAGTAGTTGGGGACTGTACTTTGAAAAGAACAGAGGGACCCACCTGTTGGCCTGACCCAGTCTCAAGGGAGGTGTGCTGCCTGCCAGGGGCACAGATCAGGGATGTTGCAGAGAGGCTGCCTGCTCTAGTAAGTTCCACAGACTGTTACCCACTCCTAGTGATCCATGAGGGTGCTAGTGATATGGATAACAGTAGCCCAAAGAACATAAAGAAGGACTACAGAGCCCTAGGAGAGGTGGTTAGGGGCTCTGGAGCTTAGACTATCTTTTTGTCAATTCTACAGGATACAGGGGAGGACGTTAAAAAGGCTAGGAGGATTGGCCAGGTTAATAAATGGTTAGAAGGATGGTGCCATAGTCAGGGGCTTGGGTATCTAGACCACGGGACTCAATTTAGTAGGCCAGGTCCACTGGGGGCTGGTGGAGCTGGTCTGAAAACAAAGGGGAAGAGCAGTTTTGATAGGAAGCTTGCCAGGCTGGTCAAGGAAAATTTAAACTAGATGGGTTGGGGAAGGGGGGCATCATTCCGTCCCAACACACCCAGTCAGTTACCAGCACCTTTAATAAATGCTTGGAGCAATGTAGAGATATTCCGGCCACTCCAGACAATGAGACACCTTCATTTGGAGCTCGGCTCAGATGTATATACATATACATACACATACACATACACATACACATACACATACACATACACATACACATACACATATACATATACATATACATATACATATACATGTACATGTACATGTACATGTACACGTACACGTACACGTACACGTACACGTACACGTACACGTACACGTACACATGCATAGATACATATATATATACAAATGCCCATAGCATGGGGAACAAACAAGAGCAATTAGAGATGTGTGCATGTCTACGGGGATATGATTTAATAGGCATCACAAAAACATGGTGGGATGACTCCTATGACTGGAGTGTTGAAATGGAAGGTTACAGGCTCTTTAGAAAAGACAGGCCTGGCAGGTGGGGAGGAGGAGTTGCCATTTGTGTTAGGGATAGGCTGGACAGTATGGAACTCTGTCTGGGGGCAGGTGAGCAGACAATAGGGGTCAGGGTTAAAGGGAGAACAGCAATGGGAGGCATTATTGTGGGGATCTGCTACAGACCACCTGATCAAGAGGACTCTGTGGATGAAGCACTCTATAGACAGATAGGAACAGCCTCACGCTCGCAGGTCCTTGTTCTCATGGAGGACTTCAACCACCCTGATATCTGTTGGAGGGATGGTACAGCTCGGCACAAGCAATCCAGGAGGTTCCTCCATTGTGTGGAAGACAACTTCCTTCAGCAAGTAATAGAAGAGCTGACAGGAGAGGTGCCATGTTTAACCTCATGCTCACCAACAGGGAGGGGCTGGTAGGAAATGTGATGCTCCAGGGCAGCCTTGGTTGCAGTGATCATGAGATGGTCAAATTCGGGATTCTCAG
>WYDI02022216.1:0-20722 GCA_009867235.2 Psittacus erithacus
ATAGTGGGCATGATGTGCTGTGGTATGGAATACCTCTTCGGTTAGTTTGGGTCAGGTGTCCTGTCTCTGCTTCCTCCTGGCTTCCTCTCCTCCCTGGCAGAGCACGAGGCTCAGAAAGTCCTTGGTCAGACTAAGCATTACTGAGCAGCAACTGAAAGCATCAGTGTTACCAGAGCTCTTCCCAGTCTGAAAGTCAAAACCACAACACTGCACCAGCTACTAAGAAGGAGAAAAATGACTGCTACTACTAAACCCAGGACAGCCTCTTTCTTTCCAATGCATCTGTGTTAGTCATGCTGCAATCCTGGTCTTCTACTTTCTTATCAATATTCTGTTTGTTGGAGAAAATTGAAAATCTATCTTCAAACAGAAATAATTATCTTCAGTATTGTCTCTGTGTTGCCTGACTTGCTTCTACTTCATCTGCTGTGCATCCCACAGTATTTGGATGGCAGCTCTTGCTTTGTGTTTCTATTTGATGTCATTCCCAGTGCACAGGGACTCCAACTCTCTTTGGCAGCAATAGACTTCCCATCATGTGAAGCAGACAACCACAGAACCAGTCTCTGTGCTTTCTAATCCAAGCAATGAGTCAGCACCCTCTCTTCATTCCTATTCATGTTGCCATTGTCATCAGCCACTTTACTATCAATGCCATTTTCGTGTTGCTTTGTAAGTACACAAAACAGGATATCTTGTGCTCATGTGCCCATGTGGTGTTAAACTGTTTGAATTTAGTGGCAGGTTTTGTGACTCACTGCTTTCACTAGGATGAATGGGATATGCTTGTCCTTGCTGTGCTTGCCTTCAGTTTTCTGCTGCAAGCTACAATCCACAGCAACATGTAATTTCTTTTCTTATATTAAATTCACATAGTAAAAATCCCAGCCCTCAGGATTTTCTTTTGGTGAGGGTTTTCCTTGGTTTACATTGACCACCTCTGCAATGAAGATGAGATGCAAAGACATTCTCATCCAGCTATTCCTGTTCAAAGATTTTCAGAGGAGTAGGAAGCTTAATGCTTTCCTGTTGACTTCTATGATACATAACCTGGATTGTGTTGTTTATCTCCTTGATGCTCTTGTCCCTGTCCAAAAAATGTTATTTTTCTTTGTCCTGTGACCTTTTTCTGAGTTACTGACTATTTCTTCATTCTTTCAGTGGACAAGTTTTCCTCTCCTTGACAGCAGGTGAGGTCTCTCTGCAGCTGTATCTGTTTCTCTCAGGTGTATGTCCTAAAACCTGGAACCAACTGCCTTGCATATGGTGCTGCCTTTAATAAGGCTGTGCAATGCCTCCAAAGGTCCATGTGGATGTGAAAGTTCTTCACTCTGGTATGTATTCTCTCTTCTGCTGACTGTTCTTGGCTTTAAAAAAAATTCACCTTAGGTCTTCCAGCATGTTATGCATTATTCTTGACAGCAGGATCTCATTCACTCCTTATTCTTTTCCAATGAAACAAAAAGCATCTCACTTCTCTGACTTCTTTTTATACTTTCTGATCATGGGTGACACAGGTTCAGTTCTTGCTTTTTCTTTTGTCTTCACCATTGTGTTGCAAATCCAGCATCTCCAGAAAGCTGAGCTCTTTTATGCTATTTTCTTAATCCATTTTCAGCTGTTCCCTTCTGCCTTTAGATCATATTTTGTCTTGGGGTTGTTTTCATTACCATGTTCCACATACATGAATAAATGCATAAATACTAACACATGAGTTCCAAGCATGTAAACTAAAATTGAATCTTTAGCCAGAAACCTATTTATACAGACAGTCAGCTTCAGCCAATGTTCCAGCCATGCCCATACAGATTAACTGTCTGATGACCCCACCGATATGTTCTCTTCTCCTGCTTCTTTATGAATTCTATAGAGATCATAGCACCTTGCCTTTTCTAACTGGAGGTCTTTGCAAAGCAACAACTTCTGTTTATATCAGAATTTGTGATGAACTTGTAACCAAATTTTCATCATTGCAGAAAAATTTATCATTTGAGAACAAAGCAGGATTAGAACCTAACGCTTGAGAGATATTCTTCCTTCACTCAGACAAGACCTAAGTCTGAATGTGCCATAAGGTATTGCCATCTGCCCAATTATCTCATCCTGGGAATCTATGAAGATATCAGTTGCAAATAAAAAATAACAATTTTTAGGAATAGACTAGAAACCTGGATTCAGGTAAAAGCTGTCAGCAAGCCAGGCAGAATATTGTTTTCTACTGAGTTGTGGTATTTTATGGTTGCTAAAATAGTAATTATAAAAAGAAAAGATGATGTGTTTTCATCTTTTATTGCGTTTAACATTTCAATAGCTCACTCTTCTAAAATGAATACTTCTTTAAGGATAAAGCACATGTAACAATACGTGACTGACTGCCAGCACGACAAAAAAACTGCAGGGACTTTGAGTAGGCTTGGTAACAGCGTGGATTGCTCTTGGAGCAGCTATCAGGCACTTCTTCCTATGCAGTGCCTGTTGAACAGGACAGCTAAAAGCTTAATAGATTCAGGTCAGAATTTTTTAAATGTCTGGCTAATAAATGCAATTGCACTCTATTTCTTGGCTTTAATTGAGAATATAGGTTACTCTAATGGTCAGTGCTGATGGCAGTGATTTCACAGTAATTCTTTTCAAAGTAAACAATTAAATAAGAAAAGTAAGTCCATGTGGAAGTTGCAGTCCAAATAACAGAAAAGCAGTCTCACCCCTCAGGGGTGTCTGCCACACCATTTGAAACTATAATGGTTACCAATAATTGGGACTGTGTATTACACACTCAGATCATCAGGCACTCAATATTTACCAATATCAAGATAATGATAAAATATGCAAACAGTACTGTTGTGCCAACTGTGCCTTGAGATTCATATCAAGAAGGGACAGCAGAAGCTTTGAAGGTAAACATAAAACTGTTTAAAAGAATCCACAAGAAAAACAGAACTGGATGTCCATGAAATGCCTCAGGATATATGTGAAAAATGCCAAATTGATGTTTGGCCCATGGTACAGAGGAACCTACCTCTTTGGACAATCTAATTGCAAAAAAACCTTTTTAAATGTCTATGAAATTGAAGATCCTACAACTACTTAAAATTAAGACAATGCAACTGTTAATGTGATACCAGAATCAGAAATCACTCCTGCTACAAGGGGGAGTGCTGTGTATACCACCATCCATACAACACTCTTGTGAAAGTACGTTGCAGGAGAGTTGAAGTCTGATATAATGGGAAGATGATTCATTAGTTTTTATATGGAAGACAGATTTCTGCACCAGATAGAAATAGATTTGGTATTATAGCTTCCTTAATCTTTATATATGAATGTAATCTAGTCTTGGCTATTCTAGAATAATATATTCCAGATCTGGCATACCCTTATTGTAAAGGAGAATTTTTCTAAAATGCTGACCTATTATAACAGACACAAGATACAATCTCATGCATTTATGTAACATTTAAATAGATTTATTCAAATTGGTAAAAGCCACTCTTTAGTTCCTCTGAATAATGAACTATTAGATGTTATATTGACAAAAACTTATAGACTCTTTTGTGCTAATGTATTCCACTCTCAGTCGGCAGGGTGAGAATATTTTCATAGCATTTCTTTGCAGATTAATTGATCTAACTGCAGTGAGGGCTCTTGTTCATCTGCCAGAGCTGAATTCTGCTGCTAAATCGTGCTGCAAATGGTGCAATTGTGATTCATAATGTTTATGATGAAGTGGCCCTGAATTTAGTAAGACCACTGTAGACAGAGGAGAAAAGGAGCAGCAATAAGCAGTAAAATAAGCAGGTAAGGATCCAAACATACAGAGAGCATCTCTATGGTTGAAGGCTGTCGGATGTTTCTCTGTCAACAAAGAAGCATCACTAGGGCGCCACTTTTACTGGCAGCATCCCTGCTGTAGATGCTGTTAGTCAGCTTTGCAAGGAGACATTTTGTTGCAGCCACATTGTTCAGTGCACTGCAGAGGGGTGGGCAGAGGTATAAGTGGAGAAAATATTCCCTGTATTGTCAGTCTTGGATGAAAAGAGCTCCTTTTTAGGGTCAGAAATCCGCATCAGTGGTTGGGATCAAGTCTCCACAGACTGATACTTTATCCCTTTCTCCCTATTTGTTTTGGCTATGGGTACAGCATGATGGTATTCTACATCAGTAGAGCATTACTAATATAGTCAGAATTAAAGAGGGGAGGTGGTCCATTCCCTCTCTGTTCAGCACTGGTCAGACATACCTGCAGAGCCATGCCTAGCACTGGGCTCCCCTGTACAAGAGACATGGACATACTGGAGTGAGTCTAGGAAAGAGCCATGAAGATGTCTGAGGGCTTGGAAAATCTGACATATGAGAAGAGACTGAGAGCATTGTGACTGGTCAGCCTGAAGAATAGATATCTCAGAGGGAATCCTGCCAATGTGTAGAAGTACCTGGGCGGGAGGAAGAGGTGGAAGATGGAGCCAAACTCTCCTCAGTAACACCTAGTGACAGAACAAGATGTAGTGGACACAAACTGAAATACAGGAAATGCCACTTAAATATAAGCAACACTGTTTCATGGTGTGTGGTCAAAGGCTGGCACAGATCACTCACAGAGACTGGAGAGTGTCTATCCTTGAAGATACTCAACCCAACTAGGCAAGGCCCTGGGAAACCATCTGTAGTTGACCCTACTTTAAGCAGAAGTGCCTTTCCATCTCAACCCTTCTATGATTTTGGGTTTGTAGAGTAGAAAAAATACAAGGACCTCTTTTGTCCTCACTTACACCATAGGCTTTGAGGTGAAACATCCTTGAAAGGTATACCTTAGTACTTCTGAAAGGAAGTAGTTTGGCTTTTTTTTGACCAGACTTCTAAATGCTGTTGCAGACACTGAGCAACCAAGTTTGAACAATCTGTCTTGTGTGATTCTTGCACACCATTTAACTATTCACTAATGACTGTATCATTTGTGCACTCTATTTTCTTAGTCTGCCTTAAAGTTGTAGTTACAATAAAATGCTTTTTATACTGAATGATCCATCCCAGCTTTAGCTTCCCCTTTTCCTTCCAAAGCTTCCATAAAACCTTCTCCACATCATCCTGGTCATAAAAAATCAGATGAATAAAAGTTCTTCTGGGACTCTTGGTTATGAACTGTATATGCTTTCCTGGCTGCTCTTTGTTCTCGATGTATCTTAGATGACTGTTACGCTAACACAATTGTTCTCAGACCTTGGCCACCTTCCTTTAACAACATATGCTCTTTTGAGCTGTAAAGGTTTTTCTGTCTCTTTGGAACTCACCCCTTCAGGAAGCCAGTGAGGCTGGATGTCTCACAGAGACCAATTATTTTAACACTGATTTCTCTCACTCCTTGTTTGATTTGATAGAGAAACCACTCTGTTTTCTATACATTTCTACCATCTAAGCAGCTTACTGATGCTTCTCCAGAAGTCTGTTTCTCTGTGTATACATTAGGTCTCAGCAGTATACCCAAATTGCTCTCTTCTTTTTTGCTACCTACAAGACCAAAAGTTTGGCTTTAGCCTTTCCAGCTGTTTCAGAGCTTGCAGCAACTGCAGTCAGTTGCAGTTAAGGGGAATGACTGTGCTCTGTCACTGCCTGCTCTAGGGTCTGAGCCCTAGGTTCTTCTTTAATGAAGGAAGAAGCAGTGAGTATTCTACACAGATAAATTACATGGGGAATAAAACACAAAATGTCTTTGAGTTCACTAGGAATGTTGTTGAATTAGGTACCACAGAATTTTGCCCTGCAATGCCTAGATTGTTTTGGCTCTTTGAAGTCATCTTACAGAGTAGCTCCAAACATCTGGAGCCTTCCAGTTTTAATGATATTTCCCTTAGTGACAGACTTAGAAATAGCTCATCAAGCATAATGACTATGGGATGAGTTAAAATATGGTGTTAATGCTTCTTCTGAGCTGCTAATGTCTATTTTGTTGCTGATATATTCCCTGGGCTAAATTACGTTCTTGGATAGGAAATGGTTATCACAAAAATGAATGGGAGCTTGACATGGTCATCAAAGGATGATAACTAGCCCTCAAGGAAAATAATATCAACATGTTTTCTTCTACTAGTCGATTCCACTAATTAGGAAATCAGAATGTGACAAGAAAAATATTGATGGTAAGCAGATGCATTTGCTGAATGATTATTGCAAATCTGGTTTCTAAAGCTAATATATACAGCAGAGCACTCAATATTTTATCATGAACTTTAGAAGTCTAATTAAGTGTTGCTATCAATTCTCTGTAAAACACCAGAAGTATGGCAAGAATTTTGCTAAAGGTCACCTCTACGTATGAAACATTTTATATCTAACTGAGCTGAGATAGAGGTAACACATTGATCTCATTGGAACATTCATTCTCCCCATCCATTATGTCCACATATTTTTCATCCTAAATTGTAAATTCTTCTGGGCATCATCACAGTGGCTGTGATTCTAGCAACCCTGGAGACTGTAGGTGAGATTCACCAGTTTTAGGTATCCATGGTATATGACAGTCACTCCAAAGTCTTCACTTATTCAACATGCTAAACAGAATGGGGTAAGTAGTACTACGAGATAACTGGAAATCAAGCCACATTAAAACCTCATAATAAGCATGAACTTGACACTAATATGCATCTATCTCTATTAGGAAACCCTGGGCCAAAACTAAAATCCTACCTGCACTCATAAAACAGGGCTTTGTGTCCTATGTCTTCTGATGCTTTCTTGCTGTGCACCATGACTTTTCAAACCTGAATAGGTCATTAACTTAAGCATGCTAGCAAAAGACTGAGCTGCATTTCCATGAGCTGTCATAGGCCAAAGAAATTTGTCACAAATTGTCATTGTCTTTTATATTTAGTTTCGTATATTTCCTAATTTCTTAACAAGATATCTACCCCTCACAATGACCTGGAATCATTTTATTCCAATTATGTGCTTTCCTTTCAAATTGAGTATAGTTAGAAGCATCATTTGAACAGAAAATTTAAAAAGATTCATCTGCAGCTGAAACACAAAGCACTGGGAAGAAAGTGCCTTGTATTTCTTCCTGCCACTGGAACATGTCAGTATCCACCTGGTCTGTTGACTTGACACATAGAGAATATCTTGCTTTTATAAATTCAGTTTAATGGAAATGATTGCTGTTGATGTTTGTTTTGCTCAACAGTGTATTTGCTGCAAGCTTCAACAGAAATATCTGTCAAAGTCAGCTGGAGCATTTTGAACACCTGTGTCCCACACTGGTGCTATAACCATTGATGTGAATAAGGAGCATCTTTACAACACTTTATCTCAAGTCTCTGAAACCAATTTTACAGCGCAGTAAATCTGACCTGTGTGCTGGTAACACTGAAATTGAAATGTGTTTTCTATATCGAAAGCTGGACCAAATAATGAGTTAGAGTCAATGCGTTTAGTCATAGTGGGTTATGTCCTCAAGCCTGCTGTATAAACCTCCTAAGCCAGCATCAGTCCACAAGTCCTACTCTTTCTCTGAAGAGCCCAAGGGCACATGTACCACCTCACTTCATGCAGGATGTAGTGCAAAATTAGTTAAATTTCTCACTATGAAGATGATGCTGGAATAACCCTAGAAGTCCTAGAGCAGAAGTTAGTGGAAACAGTGGTGATAAATAGAAGTGCTTCTGGATGCAACACTCTCTTCAGCAACTGCTATGATAGGTTGTTTCTGCACTTTTGAAGAAGGCATATTTAAGACCTTTGGTGAAATAAACCCGTGGAGAATAATAGTTGATATATAATCCTATTGATGCAATTTGCTTTAGCAATAGGTTTTTTACTTTAAGAAACAAAAGGGTAAAATACTGCCTTGGAAAACAACTGGCCTAGGATAGAAGCAGTGTGTCCTTATAAGGTTTATTTGTTGTCTTTCAAGTTTTTTTCTGTGCTTTTCCTTAGCTCCCTCAAGGTCAGACTCAAAACAGAACATTCCAGAAAAAAAAAAAAAAAAAGAAATGAGCACTGCATATTGAGATAGATTGTTGAACTTGTCTCAAAAAAAGCATTTAATCTCAGACTGAGATGCTTCCATTCTTTTTTATACTTTGCTCTCCTTCCAGTTGCTGTCCTATTGTCATGAAAGTTCATCTGCTTTGCAGAACACTCAATTTCCTAAATCCTGGTGACTTAACAGAAGTTATTTGCTGGATCAGAATTGGCCTAAGCATAAGTAACTGCAGACCTTCCTAACAAAACAGGTTTTCTCAGAAGCAGAGACAGACTTTGAACAGGTAGAATCAAATGTTGAATCTTTATTTGCCTGAATTTGTAATAAACTATTTTTTAAAGAACTCAAAATGGAATCAGTGCCTACTCAGTTCCAAAAACCATGATTTAGGCACCCTGGGGCTGCCATCCCTTGGTGTAATATGAAGTCCATATGCAGTAGGACCTACCCTTTGACAGCAGTCTATAGGTCTTACCTTAGCTGTCTCACCTCTTCCTTTTCTTTAGACTTACATCTTGTCTTTCTCTAGAATCAGACAAGTCCTCTTGTCCTATTCACTAGCTAGTGAGGTGGGTGAACATCTCATGTACAGAACTGAGTGTGGTCATGCAGAAAAATTAAACTTATTTTACACGATTATATTATTCATGCACGATGTGGCAGGGGCTTCGTCAAAGGTGTTAACCAACCACTTGCTTACACAGAACAAGCTCCTTTTACTCCTCCTTGTCCCCATTTTCCCAGGCTTGCTCTTTTCCAGTCCATCTCCATGTCTCCTTTTCTTTCTTCTCCCAAATAAACAACACTGCTATTTACTTTTCCCTCTTGGTCCCACTTTTGTTACCTCTCTACCCAAGCCTGGTATTTCTGGCACTGTTACCTCCGTCATCTCAGCCATACCAGGTGTTGCTGAAGTGGCTTCCCAGGCCTTGTCACCTCAGTTCCCCAGCCATCCCCAGTGCCCCCCTGCGGATACCAGTGCAGTGTGGCTGTTTCTCACACAACTCCCCTTGTGAAATCTGTCCACCCCTCATGGCACTATTCATAACTGTTGCCACCTTCTCACCCTGTGAGTTGTTACAACCAGCAGTTTCTCATGCTAGTGAAGCCACAGGACAGAGCCTAGTCAGCAGCTTGCCCTCCTCATCAGGGATATTTTAGTTGATGAATAATCAGCTTTGAGGATTAATTTGCCCACTATTAATCACTTATTTTTGGACAAAGAGTATTCTGGAGGTAGATTTCTGCATACAGTACTCTTGTATATCCTTGACAAGTACAAGTTAAATGATTACAGTTAGGGTGATACTCATTGCACTTAAATTGAAATACTCAGAAATAAGTCATCTAAGTAGGCTAAATCCAGATGACTCCTGTAAATTTTTTACAGGTAATGAAGAAAAATGGACAACTCCAAGTTGATTTGATCCCATCCTATCACTAGTGCCTTAAGAGACATTGACTGTTTATGTAAGTGATCTCAGGTGCAATAAATTCAACCCTAAGTGCTTTCAGGACTGATTAGTCATCTTAACCATTGCAAATACTTATTAGAGGCAATTTTCTGTTTACTAGTTTTTCAAGTTAAATTATTCATCATCCAGATTTGATTGCTGTTTCAGTTTTGAAAGACTTTCCCAAAATCTGTCTTAATTCTTTGCTTTGCATTAATAACTTGGTATAAATCTTGAGCACTCGTACTGCTTGCGTGGTGGAATCCTGGTAAGGCTTGGTTTAAAGAGTGGAATTGTATTTCAAGATTAAAAGGACTCCCCTGGAATGAATTTGTTACAGTAACAATGTGGTAACCATGCTCGATAGAAAATGCTTCATGCAGGGTGTCTAGACAAGATACAAGGTGACTGTGAATAATTTGATCTGGACAAATGAAACAAAAATAGCAGATCTGCCTACAGCAAAACTCCCCTCTTGTGAAGTTACTTCTTCCCAAGTGAGCTGTGACCCTCCAGGGTAAGCAGATTGTAATCACAGCAACCAGAGACTATAGGTATTAGGGGGGTGTTCAGGAAAGATGAAAAATCAGCCTATTAATTATAGCTGTGAGCACTTTTGGTTACCCTGCACGTGATCAAAATTACATATTCAAAAAGCTTAGAGCTTGCCCATTGGGTCCCTTATTGCACTTTTCATCTTGACATTCAGAAAGTGCTACTTACTTAACTAAGATTCATTTTGATGGCTTTTATAGTCTAAAATATTATTTTTCTTATTGTTGATAAAATACCTATTTTATATATTATATATAGTAGTATTTAACGAAGTTTGTATACTTCAATGATTCAGAGATTTAATTGTTCCAGAAATTATATTTTATGGAATTTTTTTTCTCCTACAATTCTGTATTTTTAAGAATTCAATGTATTAGCATTTCTTGCAGAACAGAGCTCCTCTTTTCCAGACATCTATGTTCAGGATTCAAGCCATGAATATTTTGTTTAACCTGCTATGAAAAACTCTATCCAGTTGGCCTTTTGAGTGACAAAAGAAGCTCATAAGTGCAAGTCAGATGAAGGAAAAATTACATAAGGCCAGAAAACACTTTCAACCGAGTGCCTTACTCCAAAGATCACAGAATGTTCTCTCTTTTCCAGCCCTGCATCTTGGAAGAGTTTCCAAATGAACTCCCAAGTCAGCCAGTCTCCTCAGTAAAGCATTTGTTAACTCTGTCTGAAATGTGATTCCTCTCCCAAAGATTATGACACAGCTTTCATATTGCAGCAAAGAGCCCTCTTTTCTTTGGCATTGCAAGACCTCTCAGGCAATAAACCAACACATTCAACCTGCAAATGGAACAAAAACAGAGGTGAAATGTGTGGCTAAAAGCAAAATAGGTCCAGTTCAAACCTGAGTGAGAAAGAACCTGAAACAGAAACTCTCATGTCCTCCCTGCCTTTAACCACAAAGTTGGGGGTGGGGATAGTGGGTGTTATGGGCGTTATCTGTGTTTTTCTTTGCTGTAGTGTCTGCATCTATCTTTAGGACAATCAGGCAAACATGAACACCACTTTTCTCTGGGCCACAATATATGAATGTAATATATTCAGAGCTGGAAGGTGAATCTCTACTTGTCCTTGCAAAACAAGACAGAGAAATTCCAACTAAGAATTTGTGGATGAGTATTCCCTCTGGGCATATGTGATCACCTACTGGTCCTTTTCCAGCTCATTTTAAAGGTTTCTATTTGAAAAAGCAAAAAGGTCACACCTTAAACAAAAAGCTTTTGGGTCCAAGCAAATGACTTGAAAATTAATTATCATCACAATTAATCAGTAATTGTTCCCTTAGCTTACAACTGGGAATCTGAAGCAATGACAGGAAAGATTTGCAGGGGAGACAGGAACAGATCTACAAGATCCTAGTGTTCATCCACTGTGGTGTTTCCTTGATCTGGCCTTTAAGCAATTCTAAAATGTACAGGAAGATACAATTTGTATGGGGTGAGGTTTTGCTGACGCCATTCTGATCTTGTACCTTATTCTGTTCTCATCTGTTATCCTCTGCTACAAATATTAGGTGATATTATCTCATCAGTAGGATAGATACTATTCTGACTGAGGGAGCTAGAAATCTAGTAAGAACTGCAAACTCTTTGTGTGCTAAACTGAACTCCGAATCACCTGTACCTGTAGCATTGAGAAAAACAGGTCAATACACTTGGCAACAGTATGTTTTGCACTGTTAACACACAATGAATATATTTACTTTGTACATAATTTTTCTTGCTGGGCTTTCTTGAAAGTGATGTGTTTTAATGTTTGATGAGGTTTTTTGGTTTGGTTTGGAGCGGGTTATTTTTTTAGTCCTGAATGTAGAAGACTTGAAATGCACCTAATAACGATTATAACCTTCTAAGCGCTGGACTTGAGATAAATGAAGCAAGTGGGGGAACTGTAAAAGCCAACAAGAAGTGGGCTAATTTGGCCTCTAGGGAGGGTCAAAGGCAAGCTAATCTTTAGAGATGAGATAAAGTCAGACCCAAAGTTAGGAAGATGCCTGACATCAGAAGATAAGATCTTAGCCGCACTTTGACCTTTTTAAGGGGAAAATTTAGAACTGACAAAAACACGTGATGGAAACTGGAAAGAAAAGAAACAGGAGTGAACAATAAGCTCACTTAAAACCGCACCATAAACCCACTGATTAGGACTTCTCGTGTTCTTTCACTGTGCTGCTTCTCCGTTCCTCTTCTTTGAATTACAGTTGCAGGTCATGTGAAGGCAGCTGTAAGACTCCAGATAACAAGCATAGCCACAGGCTTCAAAAAGAGGAAACTCTATCGATTTACATTTCTTCACAAAATACTGGTAAGCTAATTTTGCATTCACAGTCTTTGTGTGGATTTTGTCTACCACATCACTAATACCATAGTGTTACCAAGTACAGTGTGTCTATACCAGACTAAATCATTAAAAGCAATTTAAAAAGTCATCAAAATGAGATTTTGTGTTTATTCAGCAGAAGCATGACTGAGTGTAATGTTTTACTGCCTGGTCCAGTAATAGCAGGATCAATAATAATGATATCAGACCTTCAGGGATGGCCTATGCCATTCATGGTTTGGCAACACAATGGTTGTATCACCTCTGCATTGCCCACACAGGATGTTAAACAGCCTTTGGCCCGTTATTTCCTTATCTTGAATAACTAGTGTTGTACTTAGGCATTAGAAAGGAATATCCTAGAAATTCCCCTGGTATAACCCCTGGAACAGCTCTGACAAGTGGAAACATCCTGTATTTATTAGCGTGATTTGTAGAGTTCAATGACAAGCAAAAAGCTTCTTGATGGAGTGATTTGCAAATGCGACACTCAGACAAAGGAGGACACAGCCCCACAGCATGATAAGCCATCCCACTCATTTTTAAACACGTTAAGAGCACATGAATGCTACTAAATAAAGAGTACCAGAAACCAAGCTGAAGCACTGGATCTATATGGTTTGCATTGCTAGTTAGTTCTCTCCTCCTCAGTTGTTTTTTGAGCCTAGCTCTCCCTATGAAACATCTGCCAACTCCAAACAGTGTGAAAATGAGTTAGTACCTGATGATTGATTTAGCAGTACAGACAGTTTAATTTATCCACTCATGTTAGGCACATGGTCACTCATGTTGACTCCAGTCAATAATGACCTCTGAATTCCAGGATCTGAGTTACCACCTGATGGTTTCTTCTCCACTGACAAAGGGTAGGAGTGTACTTTACTAACCTGTGTACCTCATTGAAGCCACAAACATGTAGCTTCCTACAATCTGGCATTTATCGTGATGTTAATATTACACTGGCAAAGAATGTATAGGTATCTCCCCATTTTGTTAATGGATGCTCATCAGAATTAAAGGTAGCAAGTTTACTAGAGTGGACTCACACAGTGTTACAAGTTCTGTGCCTTCTGACAAGCATAAGAAAGAAGTTCTTTGAGTGTATGAGCAGAACTGGTGCATGGGGCAGTAGAAAGCTCTTGCAGAATTTCTGGGAAAGCATGTAAGATACACATTTTCTGCCTGAAGGCAGTGCACTATGTATCAGCATTGTCAAGAGGAAGTGGCTGCTGGCTGCTGTTCTCAGAAATGTGAATCAAGAGTTAATCATACTCCTCAAGTCACAAGGCAGTAAGCTGTGGTTTGAATGTCTCAGCTCAGATATCCTTTATGAATCCTGGCTGCTAGTCAGCTAACTGCTTTTGCCTATTTCAAAGCCATTTGATTCAAGGAGTAATATTTGATGTAATTAGATCTATTGATCACAAATGCAGGGTTTGCAGGGCACACGCATCACTATTTTTAAGTTTTTGAACAAAAAATACAAGGTTATCTGAAAAAGAAACACTAACCTATTTATTATATTTGCTCCCTGGTTGCAATTACCTCGCTCTTTTCCTACTAAACCCCTGTTTTGCAAAGTTACTTTAATAAACCTCTGCTCTTTATTTCCTATTTAGAGCTTACTACTTATTCCTTTCTCCAATCTCTATTATTACACCACAATGAACATCAGCATGCATGAAGGCAGTTCTCAGGTTCCAAGAAATATTTTATTTGCAGCTAAGCTCGTCTATATGCATGAGGCATTGGTGGATGAATACATTTAATCATCTTTTATGTTAGCACAGTCAGAAAACAGCTGAATGCTGCTTGAAAAACAAGTAAGCAACAGCTCAGGAAAATATGTTAATGGTATTGACCAGAGCTGGCTGGTGGAGATGCCATGGATGTATGCAGCTTGTCCCTTTGGCTCTCACTATACATGCTAGGTATTATCTCTGGGAGGCAGAAGTAATGGGCTAGACTGCACCTGGAGACTGCATCTTTGGAGATTCTGGCTCTCAAGTAATAAGAAGAGATCATATTCCCCTATCCTTTTTCCCTGTCAGGGACCATGTAGAAGAACATCTCTGTTTGATAATTATTCTTGTTTTTCCCTTGATGACTCAAAATGTTAAAGCACTGCCCAGCTCCACAGATGGTGAACTTGCATGCTTATATGTGAGTTGTACAAAGCCACACGTGGATCTGTGGCTTAGCCAGACAACGTTCTTCCACTACCCACTTCCTCCAGCAATCCAAATCAGGCGACTTCACTACACTTGAAGTTGCCATGGAAGCTGTGCTCTGCTAAACACATCTCTCTGTCAGGTGTGTGTAGCTCTCACTATTTTGAATTAGATTGTCTTGAGCACTTCAAAGGAGGAAGAAATCCCCTGAGGTTTTATCTCCAGCTTGTTTTCCAAAACCTAAATGACTCTCTGTGTTTTATTACTCCACGTTTTATCTGAAAACTACATCATTTTGCCATTAAAGCCTTGGCTGGCAGCTCATTCTTTTACAAAAACATATGTTCATTTTCATTGTTTGGAATACAGCCAGTGAAATATATTTAAACTGAAAAAAGCCTTTCCCAGTTGTACCCTGCAACCAATGGTTAGTGCATGCTGTTAGTACCCCAGAAGTCAACAAGACCCATAACTGGCCATCTGACTCCAGCTGCATGAGATAAAGATCCAGTAACAAACAGGGCACTGAGACCTTCTCAGCAAGGCCCATGAACTATACAACCTCTGACTCTTTCCAGAATGAGATGGTGGCAGGGCAGAATAGGAAGCTTCATGTCTTGTTTGCGCCTGGTATCCAATGCCCATGTTGTCTTTTGCTTTTGCTTCTGCTTTTCAGCAATAGGAATGTAAAACCTCAGTGGATTGGTGTTTCATGTTCTTTCTGCGCTGGTGAAAGGAAAAAGGTTAGGAGCATCCAAGCTGAGAGATTTTTACCTAAAAAGTACTATTTTCCTGTATCAAATAAAAAACACTCTACCAAACCAAACATATACTGTTAACCTTCATGCATGAAGAAGGGGAATCATAGAAATAACAGTTCAGGGAAGAGGTTAAATACATGTTTTCATATACTACTAGAAATAGTTCAGGTGTTCTAATGTAAATAAACCAGACTGTTCTTCTCTACATGCTTCATTTCTAAGTTCGTATTCTATCAGACATCCTGCCAAAATTCAGTCTGAGTAGAAAACCTTTCTACTCAGATTTCTCGAAATAAATTCAGTGATTCTCAGAATCAATGTTGTTTCAGAATTTTATTTTTCTTTTCTGTGTACAGAAATAAAGAAGAAAAGGCTTTCAGGATTAGTCCTCATAGTGAGATCTGTGATAATGACTGATTCCAAGCCTCTGCCTTCCCACCCACACTAACTACAAATGTTAACAGAATAGACTTGGTCCAAACTAGTTGCCTGGTAATGACAGCTGCTTGCCAGCCAAGTACACAAAAGAAGTGGGTGTTACAGGATGAATATTTGCTTAGACCCTTTAATCAGCAGCTCTCTCCACAGTCAGAGGTTTGTATTTTAAACCCCAGGCACTCTGCTTTGCCTGAGACTTTCATACAGTGCTTAGCACCATGTTCTGTTTTAGTGTTGCACGTTCCAGTTTTCTCTTACAAGGAAGGGGAGAAACAGGACTGCCGAAGTCAAGCAGGAAGAACATCTCTTCAGCCAAAGCCCATGAGCCATGGGTATACTCTGCTCACACAAACTTCAGTGTGCTTTTAAAGGGCTGCTCAGCATTTTGCCTGGAGAACTCAGGAATTCAGGTATCGAGTATTAAGCCCAAACACAGGCTGTGCAGAGAATGAAATGAGAGCAGCCCTGAGAAGGACTTAGGGGTGTTGGCTGACAAGAAGCTCAACATGACCTGGCAGTGAGCACTTGGAGCCCAGAAACCAACCATGTCCTGGGCTGCAGTGTGACCAGCAGGTTGAAGGAGGGGATTCTCCTCCTCTCTTGTGAGACTCCACCTGGAGTACTTTGTTCAACATAGGGACACGGAGCTGTTGGAGTGAGTCCAGAGGAGGCCATGGAGATGCTCCAAGGGCTGGAGCTGCTCTGCTATGGAGGCAGGCTGAGAGAGCTGGTCTTGTTCAGCCTGGAGAATAAAAGGCTCCAGAGATGCCTTAGAGAAGCTCCCAGCGCCGAAAGGGGCTACAAGAAATCTGGAGAAGAGCATTTTACAAGGGCAGGTAGTGATAGGACTAGTGGGGATGGCTTTAAACTGACAGAGTGGAGTAGTTATAAGGAAGCAGTTCTTCACAACGAGAGTGTTGAGGCCCCGGTTGCACAGGTCACCCAGAGAAGCTGCGGCTGCCTCACCCCTGGCAGTGTTCAAGGCCAGGTTGGACAGGCTTGGAGCAACCTGCACTAGTGTCCCTGGTGTCCCTGCCTGTGGCAGGGGTTGGAACTAGATGAGCTTTAAGGCCCTTTCCAACCCAAACCATTCCATGATTCTATGATGATTCTATGATTCAGTATCATTTTAGCATTTAAGTGCTACACAGTTCTTTAGAGGGAAGAAAATGCACAGCAGTCTTACTGACTGTTTTAGGAAAACAAATATCTCATAGGCATCCTCTTCTTGAGAAGCAGAGTTATATTAAATATTAATTCCATGGAAGCATGGTTAGGTTCACATCTCTCTCCAAGCTTTAAGCTAATCCAAAAGGCTGATGAGCTGCAAATTTTGATGTGCAGTTGGATTGTCTGAGCTCCATTTGTGCTCATGAACATGGACCTACAGCCACTTTCCCAGATGCTCAGATGCCTGTGATGCCTTCTGCCTTGGGTAATTCACCCCTGTCTCTCCAGCCTCAATCTGAGCTCATAAGCCAGGCTGTTGTCCAGCAAGGCTGTACTGCATATGTTTGGTGGTATATATTGTATATGTCCTGTCCTGCTTGCTCAGCTGAGGTAGAGACATTAACATTAATGAGAACTGTCACATTCCTAAATTATACCATTTTTGCTTTCTTCTCCCATCTGTTATTTATCCCAAGTGTCTTTTTAGGTAATGAGGTATCTGGGCACATCAGTTTGCTTGCAGCCTCCAGATTCTGTCAAGATAGTAATAAGCAATCTCCAAATTTCTTTGAGGGTTATGTCAAAACCCAAGCAGTTCTTGTTCTGCCCTTATGGAATTTCCTGTTTTGCTTCATTGTGTACCTCATGAAATCCCCCAGAGCTTGGCTTTCAAGACCTTCCTTGGACAGAGGTAATGAATTCTCTGCATAGGCCGCTTAGTCAGAACATGCGACCCAACCACTACCCCAAAATCTCAACTGTAATATAATAGCCAGCAAAATTACAGGTGACCAGTAAAGGAGGTGATCTAAAGTTAGTAACACATTTTCATGTCTTCTGATTTTGGCTTTTTTTCATGCTTGCTTAAAAGCAAAACTCAGAACAAAACCAGCTGCTGCAAAATAAGTGAAATGAAACCACCAAATTAAATGTCATTCTGGAGAACACAAATATATTGTGAAACTAGTTATGAGAAAACCCTTATTAGTTTGCAGTATGCTTGTTTTTCTAGACAGGCTCTTGCTCAATCAGTATGTGTCCAACTGGTTAACATATGTCTTTGTGAACTTCCTAAAATGAATGTAAGTGTTGGGTTTCATGGATTTTAGCTTTTAATGCTAACAATTAACGTGTCCTTCCCACTAGGTAAGCAGCAACCACAGGACTGTAAAAGCAATCCTGACTTAAATATTCTAATATTTCACACAGGTATGCACCATATTTTTGGGTATCTATCTTAGCTTCCAGTTTGCAGTAGGATTAGATGCTACTTTGCAGTTAGCAACAGAAGATCTTTGCTGCAGCATTCAGTCTGCACTCAGCAGCTCTTCTACAGGCAGGGAGGCAATTGCTCAGAAGAGAGGATTAAGAGAAATTGTGAACTCGGGAGGTAGGGAAACAAGTAGCAGAACAAGAATGAGTGTGAAGAGCAATGAATGTAGTGATAGGACAAGGGGGAATGGCTTTAAACTGAAAAGTAAATTTATAATAGATATAAGGCAGAAGTTCTTTCCTGTGAGGGTGCTGAGGCGCTAGCACAGGTTGCCCAGAGAAGCCGTGGCTGCTCCATCCCTGGCAGTGTCCAAGGCCAGGCTGGATAGGCTTGAAGCAACATGATCTAGTGGAAGGTGCCCCTGCCCGGGGCAGGGGGTTGAAACTGGATGAGCTCTGAGGTCCCTTCGAACCCAAATTTGGTTTCGAGTTGGATTTTATGATTCTATGATTCTGTGCATTTATGAATGGGCACTTCTCAGTGGCAAGAAAAGGATAAACTTTTCTGATTCCTTTTGCAGGTAACCAAAGAAGTGATATGATCACTTGACACTTGCTTGACATTTATTTGAACAAAAGTGTCATTATTTCTGTAAATGAAGTACACAGCCTATTCACTCCCTTCTGCTATAAATGAGTCTTTGAAGAGTCCAGAGCAGGGATTGCACTTTGCCTCTTCTGTGAATAGGAGAGGACAACCTTATAGCAGCAATATTGCTCCTGAGGGGGAGATTTGGGCGCTGCTTGCAAAATTGCTACAGGTTCACAGCTGCAGACACTGCTAATCTTAGTACAAACCTGTCAGCTGGAGTTTCTTTCTTCATTTTACAACTGTATCACATGGAGGTTTAACCTTTCCTTTCTCGAACACACAAAGCTGCTAGCACCCACTGTCACATATTAAATGCTGGCAGCATGTACCGTACAATGTCCTCTCCACCCCAAGGCCTCAGGACAGCCAAAAAGCAAAGCAGCACACGCAATATAATCCCACGAGGCTGAAGGCACTCCAGAAAAGAGAGGCATTTGTGCTGACCACACACCTCTGCTCTCTTCTGAAAACCACCAGCCACTGTATTTCAGCTGGATCTCGACTGACCCAGCCTACATTTTGGGTAACCATGAATCAAGTAATATTTGATGCCAGCCTGGAAGATGTTCCCTGCAGTGGCTCTCCTGGGTTTCTGTGGTGTTAACTACTTCGGGACTGCATGAATGTATTCAGCATTTCTAACTTGTCATGCAAAGTGTTGATGTCATCTACCTGGACTTGTGCAAAGCGGTCGACACAGTCCTACATGACATCCTTGTCTCTAAATTGGAGAGACAAAGAATAGTCATAGAATCATAGAATAGTTAGGGTTTGAAAGGACCTTAAGATCATCTAGTTCCAACCCCCCTGCCATGGGCAGGGACGCCTCACACTAAACCATGCCACCCAAAGACTCTGTCCAACCGGGCCTTGAACACCGCCAGGAATGGAGCATTCACAACTTTCCTGGGCAACCCATTCCAGTGCCTCACCACCCTCACAGTAAAGAACTTCTTCCCTATACCCCATCTAAACTTCCCCTGTGTAAGTTTGAACCAGTTACCTCTTGTCCTATCACTACAGTCCCAAATGAAGAGTCCATCCCCAGCATCCTACAGCCCCCCTTCAGATACTGGAAGGCTGTTACGAGGTCTCCACGCAGCCTTCTCTTCTCCAGGCTGAACAGCCCCAACTTTCTCAGCTATCTTCATGCAGGCTCATTCATGCAGCCAGCATGGCTTCACTAAGGGGAAATCCTGCCTGATCAATTTGGTGGCCTTCTATGATGGGGCTATAGAACTGATGGGCAGGGGTAGAGCACTTGAGGTCATCTACTTGGACCTGTGCATAGCGTTTGACACTGTCCCACACCACATCCTTGTCTCTAAATTGGAGAGACATCAATTTGATAGGTGGAGCACTCGGTGGATAAAGAACTGGCTGGATGGCAGCACACAAAGAGTTGTGGTCAATGGCTCAGTGTCCTGCTGGAGACCAGTAATGAGTGGTGTCCCTCAGGGATTGCTGCTGGGACCCGTCTTGTTCAACGTCTTTTTCGGTGACATGGACAGTGGGATTGAGTGCACCCCCAGCAAGTTTGCTGATGACACCAAGCTGTGTGGTTTGGTTGATACATTGGAGGGAAGGAATGCCACCCAGAGGGACCTTGACATGCTTGTGAGGTGGGCTGATGCCAACCTGATGAAGTTGAACCATGCCAAATGCAAGGTCCTACACCTGGGTCGGAACAATCCCAGGCACAGCTTCAAGTTGGGCAGAGAAGAGATTCAGAGCAGCCCTGCAAAGAAGGACTTGGGGGTGCTGGTTGATGAGAAAATGAACATGAGCTGGCTGCAGTGTGCGCTCACAGCCCCCAGAGCCAAACATGACCTGGGCTGCATCAAAAAGAACATGACCAGCAGGTCGAAGGAGGTGATCCTGCCCCTCTACTCTGCTCTCATGAGACCTCACTTGGAGTATGGTGTGCAGTTCTGGTGTCCTCAACATAAAAAGGACATGGAACTGTTGGAGCAAGTCCAGAGGAGGGCCACGAGGATGATCAG
>WYDI02022217.1:0-14703 GCA_009867235.2 Psittacus erithacus
AAGTTAGAAACACAGTGCTGCACCAGCCACTAAGAAGGAGAAAAAATGACTGCTACTGCTGAACCCATGACACCAGGATATATGGTCTCTAAATAGCTGTTCAGGGCTGTAATTGCCCCGTTTGAACATAAAACTAAAGTAAACAGCACTGACAGCTGAGTCGCCCGATTGCAGACCTGAAGTGCTTCAGAGTTAGGTCTAAAAATAATCTTGTGCTCTTCTCTAAGCCACTGGCTGCATGGGGAAGAAAAGGGGCCTGGAAAGGCAAGGCCTCGCAGCGCTGACAGTGACTGCACAAAGCACTCTGGGGTAAGGTCTGAGTGTTGTCCCCAGCCTGGTGCTAGCAATTGGCATGGCTGTGTGGGAATATAGTGCCAGCGGCTCACTGCAGGAACAGGCTCTCAGCCTCTGCACCAACGGCCAAGTGCAACAGCCTGACCCATAAAGCTTTATGGAATGATGTTATTCTAAGCTCAGAATGTCCTGCTTCAGGCTCTGTGTGTGTCAGCTGCAGCGCTGCATTGCTTTACTGACACAAGGGCATTACCACTGAATGCATCCATAGAACTTCCTGCTCAGGACTCGGGGCAAGCAGCAGCAGGTACTCGCTCAGCACCAGGGTGTGCAGTGCCATGCCACACCTGCAGGGAGGCCCCTTGCGGACCATCTTCTTCCTTGACGCTCATCGTAGAGCAATGGAGATCCCCACTGTGCCTGCAGCAGCGATGCTCTGCTCCCCCTCACCTTCAGAAAGGAGAAGGGGCAGGGCTGGGTGCAGGGGCAGCTGCAGGCATACAGTGGTTGCAGCATCAGGACAAAAGATAACGGTTTTCTACCCAGCTGAAGGAGGGGGTGATAGAAGAGGCCTGGGGACAGCAAACAGGCCATGGATGTTCACCACCTCTTCCCAGCCAACACCTTGAGGCATGAAGCAAAGGCAGGAGGCAGCAGCTTTGAAACAGAGAGGAGCTTGTCCTTCACATGGAGCTCTGCCATGGGAGCTGTTAGTGCTCGCTGCAGCTTCAGGCTGTGGCAGGGAAACATTATGAAAGGAAAATCATTTAAAGGCTGTTGGCTACAGAGACATCAGCTCTGGTCCAGGAGGTCCCTTGAGTCCCTGGAGGTGTGGGAGGAGAGGTTGGGGGGGTGCTGCAATGGGTTCACCCTCTCCTCACCCTCCTCCCACGGCATCTGCTGCTGGCAGGGATAAGCTGTGGGGTCGGATGGACATGGGGTCCATAGGGTGATGGCCCTGTATGACATGCCGCACTGCATGGCTGGGGTGGCTGTCCCTGACCCCCCACATGAAGGTCACCCTGCGGCCGAGCCTGGCCAGCACACGCGCAGAGAACACGCTGTGCTCAGCCCCTGTCCCTCAGCGCAGCAGCTCGCCCGGCGCAGCTGGAGCCTTTTGATGTGGAATGCATTTGCCTGCTCACCGTCCCCACAGCCAGAGCCCGGAGTGTTCAGACGCTGAGATACCAGCACTGCAGGGAAATGAGTGAGGAAAAACACCAGACAGAGAGCGTCAGAGGAGGGACAAGAGAGGCAAAGGCACCAGAGCCCTGGGGACACCACTGCCGGTACCCCGGCTCCTGCTGCTGGCACCACCAAGAGTGTGGGAATGGCTGGAGGGAGCAGGAAGGGGCCAGGGAGGTGCAGCAAGGAGAGCAGATGGAGGAAAGGACAAATGTCAGCACTGGGAACACCCCAACCTGTGCAATGCACCGCGGTACACGCGGTACCAGCTCCTTCTTCTTCCTTCTCCCCCAGTATTTATTTAACCAGAATAAAGAAACCAGCTCTCCTCAGCCTCTGTGGAGGCTCCAGTGCTTCTGATGCCCAGAGCCCTGTCAAAGCCCCAGCAGCCAGTGCTGCAAGTCGTTCTGAGGAAGCAATAGGTCTTGTTCCTATTCTGCTGCATCACTGCCACAGATGGGGCTGGCACCAAAAGCCTGGGCTGAGGCACAGCAAGATGCTCAGCTTATCTGGGATGCAGCTCAGGATGGCTGGATCACTGGAAGGGATTTTCTAAAGCACGTGGCACAAATCTGGCAGCTTTTGGTTTTCCTGCTGCTTTCAGAAGGGACTTTTCCTGGCAACGAGCTCATCTGTTCGTAAGGTTGGCAAGGGCAGACGAATCACTCCCAAAGCATGGGCTGTACACAGCCTCCCAGCACCTAGCCTGGTCCTCCCCAGGGCTGAGGGAGGGGATGCCTGGCTCCAGCGTCCCACACCTCCCATCTAGCCAGTCCAATGGGCTGAGCGAGAAGCCCAGATATACTTAGGTCAGGGGGGTGAAAGTATGCAGTTTGGAAGGACATGTTAAAGCACTGCAGCCAAATCCGAAGGAACAAGTCTGTCTGAGCCCTGAGCCCAGGACAGCCTCCAAAGGTTTCTTTAGGTCATTTCTGTGCCTTTCCAACTGTTTTGGAAAGGACATTTTTTTCCAGCTGATTCAAACAAACACTAGTGCCCATGTTTTTCCAAAGGCTTTCCAAGTAGGTTTTTTGCGCAAGGCTGTACAGGCCAGGAAGGGAAAGGGTGTGCAAACGCCTTGGAGGGCAGAAAATGTCTCTTCTGGGTTGCATTTGTTCCTCACTCTTTCCAGAAAGGAATGTTATTTTCCCTTTGGTTGTCAAAATGTCTGTAGCTGCCATTTATGTAAAACACCTCCAAATGCTTGTCCCAGCTGCCTTTCCACTCAAAATCCACAGAAATATTACATATTGTATCGAGCACTGATGCACCACCTCGATGAAATCCTCTCCTATGACACTTTGCAGCTCTTTCCTTAGCATCTCTGTTTGCTGTTTTGCTTGCACACACTGTGACTGTTTTACACCCTGTTGGGCCTCAGCAGCGGTACCCCAGTCACCCGCACCAGCACCGGTGAAATACAAAGCGAGGGAAAAACCTGGGGCAATGTGAGAGACAGCCAAAATGGCAAATCTCTCTTTCTCTGCCTCAACGGATCTGAATAAACCCACCCTTATAAATATGCAGAGTAATAAAACCCTTAATGCAGCATGATTAAAAAGTTATGGTTCCCCAGCAACCCGCACTCAGCTGCACCGAAGGTCTGAGGTGCCTGGCTTTGCCGTTCAATTTATGCCTTCATCTGCCTCGGTGCGATGCAGCCGGGTTAGGGTTGCCATGGGGATGGGAGGTCAGGGTCTGCGCTGGTGTGAACGTGGAGAATCTATCTGGTCCCCTGCCCTCCCGTGTTAAGCATCTTCCAGCCCGCACCCAGCACAGGCATCCCTCTGTCTGGCACCTGCCTTCCAAGCCCCTTTTTCTCTTTTTCTGCACCTTTCCCACAGCATTTAAGCTTCCTAAAATGTTCCTTTTTCTTTGTTGTGTGTTTTTAGTCCTCAGTTGCTGGTGAGGCTCAGCACACCGCCTCCTTCATCTCCTTCATCAGCCATGGGTCAATCCTCTCACCCATCCGACCCTCTCCTTCTCTCTTTTCCCTGTATGCCTTTACTGGGGGCACAAGCACTCACTGACCCTTTTCAGATGAGGGCTCAGTGAATCATTTGTGTAAGATGTATTTGATGAATGACCTGAATGTTCTGGTGTTTCCAAAACTGGCAGGTGACCACATGCCACCCTGTCTGCTCAGGGTGATTTATGAATCTAGCCCCCAGGCTAGCCCCCTAGTGATTTATGAATCTAGACCCCAGCAGTGGTCCCTAAGGCAGCCAAATACCACTGGGTACAATGGAATATCCAGCTGGTTTTTGCAGGGGAGCTTTGTGAAGACTGCAGGTAAGGAACCCTGTAGAGAGGAGCAAACCCAAAGCCAGAACAAGGTATGAATTCTGTGAGAGTAATGAGGAGACCTGAGCCAGGATATATGAGCTCTCTTGTCACGCCAGGACTTTAATCAAGACAGAGTGTCTTTCTCACAGATTCACTCCTGCTTGGGCAGGAATTGCCAGGCTGGATGCAGGAGCTCCCGGCTGTGGTTTTATGGCTGGTGTTATGCAGAGGTCAGAGCTGCTGATGGTAATGGTCCCCCCCGGCCTCCGAATTTATGACTCCATGAATTTCAAACTGCTCATTCAGTTGTAATGTTTGTAATTGATACCGACTGAAATGTCACCCAGTCAGTGACCAGCAGCAATGCCACGTGGCTGCTGCCACAGCCCGAACATGGGAACGGCAGCCTCAAGCAGCTCCCATCACTGCAGCCCATTAAAAACCCGCTTTGGAGGAGTCGATCACAGAAAGAAGTCTTAATGGTCCAAATGCTCCTTCCAGGTGGGACAGGGACCTCCCGTGACATCTGTGCACTGGGAGCATGGACAGGACATGGAGTGTGAACAGAACACTTCGTGATTTGCACAGATCTCCCTACAGGCATTTTTCCTCCCTCTCCACCACCACCTTCCCTTGCAGTAGGTATCCTTCTTCCTCTTCTCTTCAGCAGCTTTTCCCCCCTGTACTTTCCATGTTAAATTACAACTTCAGTAGGACATGTCTACCTTTGCTTGCTGTACCATGACTATCCATTCAGTTCCATGATCTCTGTTTAATTTGCAGCCACTGCATCTGTAGGGAACATTAGTCAGAGATTCCAGAATAGCAAACAGATTCTCAGATTTTTTTCCCCCTCCTTTTTGCTGTAATTTGAACATGATTACAATTGGAGACCTAGAACTGGACAATTCCTTGCAAATGAGAATCCAGGATTTACTAACACCCATCTCCTGCTTTCTGCCTTGGTTTTGTGGTGATTAATGGGTCTTTGGGTCGAGGGATTTTGCCTTGAGAGCAGCATGTCTAGTGCAGAAGGGCTAATCATGTGCAGGTTCTCCTAGCAGCAGTAGAGGGAAGGTACTGAGCAGTTTGGAAGTGAGTTGTTCCTGACCTGTTCCCTGTGTTCCCTGCAAGGTGTAAATAGCACTCCCATCTTTAATGGCAGCTCATTCCTTCTCCAAGCCTTTACACTGTAAGGATGTAACCCAACAATATGAGCAGCCTTAGAGCTCTCAGCCACTCATGAGGTTGGGATTGTGAAGGGATGAACATGGTCAGAATACAAACCCAGCCTCAGCTGTGTTGGGCTCTCCCTCTTGACTGCGGCTGCAGTGCGTAAAGGTGATTTAATCTGTTGATAGAATTCACAGAAGGGGACTGGGCATGGGGGCAGCCTATGAAGCCTGGCCAAAGTCAGCAGCACTGCTTGGAAGCAGAAGCAACCCCTGGATAACTCCCAGGTCTATGTCAAAGGGTAAGCTCGTGGCTGGTAGTGTATTTAACTAGCTGTGACGTTGGTCGAGCTGCAGGAGAGGTGGGTGGTGGGAAGTGGAGGGGAGCTCTGTGGAGGGGTAGCACCTCTGCCATGATATGCAAAGGGGAGGCACTTCTTGTATTTCCTCTTGCGGTGCTGCTGGTGTTACCAGGACACAAGCGGTCCAGCTTAAAAGCAATCATTCAAGCACTTGTGTGACTGGTGAAAATCACACAGCATGAAGAGCACAAAGGGGACAGCGAGGCCGTTTAAATTAATGTAGCCAGTGTCACTGGGAATTCCTGTTAATCTAGGCTGGCTTTGCTCTCTGAGTATTCATCACGAAATGAGGCCTCCCCAGTTGCCCTGAGCTCTGAGCACAGTCACGTGGACACAGGGAAGCTCCTGCATTCTCCTTTAAGACTGATGCACAGACATTAGCAGAAATTGTTTCATGAAGGTTTCCCATTTCTCAGATTGATGATGAAAACCAAGATCAGCTTCTGTGCAAGTCTCTGGTCTGGGACTATTGTGCTGGAGGTGCTGGGCATGCACCACCAGAGCACGTTGGCTGCCTTGTCTTTCAATCAAGGGACCCTAGGCAGGACCTGGGTGCATGTCACCTTCCTTCCCAGCCAGGCGCTGCCAGGAAAGAGCTGCTTTCCCATTCAGCTGAGAGCTGCAGTGCTTCCCAGCCAGGCAGTTGGGTCTCCATGGGGAGCCATGGGCATGCCCCAGCCCTGCCCCAGCCTTCTGCGCTTGCAGCTCTAAGGGTTGCTTTGGCAAGTTTGGTTGACAACTTATTCCCTGCACAGCCACCAAGTCAAAATCCACAAGGTCTACTATGGTCATCATGTGCAGGGTAGAGCCAGGCTGAAAGCTGGGACTGTGGGCATGGCAGCTGGCCTGGCTGTCACCCCCCTGTTCCCAAGCTGCAGCCCCTCTTGCTGTACGACCAAGCTTTACCAGAGGTGCCAACAAGAGACACATGGAATTTGTAAGAGAAGAGACAAAGAGGTGAGGGCAACACCTCCAGCCCCAGCGCTGAATCTGGCCAGGTCAGTGCTCCCCGTGCGATGGGCAAACAGACCTGTGCTGCGCTCCTGGCACCCTCCTCCCGGGGAGGGACCGCATGCCCCGGCACAGCCAGAGCCAGCGCGGCTCCAGGGCAAAGCGGTATTTTTAACTGTGCGTGTAAAGGACCGGCTGGGAGCTCTGCCTCACTGGTTCCAGCCCTCAGCAGCTGCGGGCCATCCACCCCCTCCTTCGGTTTCACTCATAAGCTGTCACACCTTCCCACCCCTATTTCCCTCCCCCAGTAGTAAAACCTCTTCTAATTTCCAGCCCATCCCCATTCTAGACCCGCTCATTCCTGAGACGGTTTAGTTGACCTGTTTTCTGCTTGGCCACCTGCCGCAGGCGGGCGAGACTCCACCTCTTGGCTCCAAGCACTCGTCGGAGCAGTAAATGATGGGGAACTCGGGGAGGAGCACCCAAGTGTAGTACGGGATCGCACCATAAGAGGGAGATGATTCCCTGTGGATTTTCCGGGGGAGCTGCAGACCTGTCGCCAGTAGTAGGGGCCAGTGGAAAAGGTGGGCTAAAGGTCCGGCAGAGAGAAGATGGGGACATCTCAGGATCCCTCATCTCAGAAGCCTGATGTCCTTTCCATGGGTTTATCGCAGGAGGTTGTCTAGGAAAGGCTTCTGCACCTGAAGGAGAATTTCAGGTATTCCAGTGTGTTGCAATACAAAAAAGGGCCGCAATTTCCAACCAAATTATTTTAAATATTATTCTCTGTAAAGCCGGCTTCTAAAAGCCCCACAGAAGGACAAATGAACTTTGTCACAAACCCAGCCTTCCTCCTCCAAGGGAAGGAATGTGTTCCCAAAGTCTGAAGTGCACACTTACACTTTCTGATCCGTGTTTCTTGAACTCCTACAAAAGAAGGGGAAAAGCAGATCAAAAAAAAGTACGTAGCAGTGTGGGTATCTTGCATTACCAAAGCCTCCTGCCTCGCACAAGGGCACTATGTAGCCCAGTGTTCATTTCTGGAAAGGATTTGAATCCAGAGACAAGGTGTGAGACATTTTGAAAAGCCTTCGTTAAAGCAGTGAGCAGTTTCCCACCTCCTCCTCCTCTTCCCATCACATCTTTTTTTCCTCTTCTCTCCAAGCCCTGTTGCAGGAGGTTAAGGAACAGAATTACACCAACTGCCTTTTTCTTCCAGGCCACATCAATCTCCCGAGCTGCAGACACTGTTTTTGCCAAGACTGTTTGAAGCTGGAAGGGGCCTGAACTTGGCCAAGATCAAAAGTTTCTGTGACAGCCTGAGAACAAACTGAAGTGTGCGACATGGGGTGGCCAGCTCTGCTCCCCCTGCGCTTGCAGCAAATACAGCCACGGAGAAGCTTGTGTGTGCTTGCTGCTGCCTGCTTGTCAGAGGGCAGAGAAGAGAGAAGGCTGCTATGAGAGGCTACAGTGGAAACCCCTCAGCACCTCTGCTGGGCAAGGGTTCAGGGCTGCCAGGCCTCTGGGGGAGGGAGAAGGGCAACAGAGGCTCAGAAGATGCTAAACAAAGTTAACAGGCAGGTACCAAGCAAGAAAGTCTCTTGTGGACTGGTCTCAGTGAGAGGGGTGGGAGCGGGGAAGCACTCATGGGTGGGACTGGGAGAAGAAGGTGGAGCAGGTCTCTGGTAGGCTTGATCTTCCTCCATGTTCCCATCTCAAGGGAACTTGTGTCAGTAGGTCACAGCATGCAGCAGGTCCTGGACACTGGGAATAAAGCAGTGATAATGCTGCAGCCCTTCAGTTTAACACTGAGTGCTGGTGGGAGAAGGAAGGATCCCTTCTCCCAGGTCTCAGAAGGTGCCACATGGAAGCACAAAGTGGAGATTGCTGCTCCACAGCTGGGATCAAGTTTGCACAGGGTGAAGACAAACTCAGAGGTTTCTTCCAGGTGTCTCACATGACCCTGCAGCTCCCACATGGCACAATGGAAATGGCAGAAGCCAGGGACACCAGGACATCACCCACAGCACTTCACAACTCATCCGTTACATCTTAAAAGGAATAACGGAGGAAAACAGCAAATGAGGCTGACTGATGGGGGCAGCAGGACAGGTGGAAATAACCAGCAGTGACAGCGTGGCCTCAGCTTTCTCTTTCCACTCAGTAAGAGTGAGACAAGTCTAATCTGAGAGAACCATCAGCTTCAAGCATTCCCTGAGCTCTTTGGCCGTCAAAAGTGGTGACCCCTCAGAGAAGGTAAGTAGTTCAGTACCCAATGACTTCTCAGTCAAGAGAGACTTTTGCACCAGTTCTTCAGTGCTGCTCCATCTCTCTTGCTTCTGTGAGAGCAGGAGCAGAACAGCTCCAGGATGGGTCCAGGTACTATCACTCTCCAGGCAGGACATCAGATGGGACATCTGGAGGAGCAGGAGGGTGACTGACAGTCTGCCCTGGCTTTTCCTCAAGGCAGAATAAGGGAACAGGATCCACAACTACATTTTGCCAAAAAAAAATGGGATTCTAGGCAGGATCCTTCGAAGACTTTCAAAGGACACTCCTGTGCCCTTTGCAGAGCATGCTGTTGATCTGTTCAGTTCATCGGGTTCCTCTCCAAATGGTTGCCATCTCCTCGCAGGAATCTTAGTAGGTTACAAGAAATTTCTGCTTCATCATGCTGGGAACAAATTGGGAAATGAAAGGTCTGGACTTGCCTTCCCTTTATGGCCAGGAGGACAACATTGTGAGCAGTTATTCTCTAGAACTAAAAGCCATCATCATCAAGGCAGCTCCAGTTCTGGTATCTGAGCAGCCTACCAGCAAGTTTCTCACAAGGTAGGATAACTCTGTTTCTCTAGTAAGTACTTGCCTAGGTCAGAGCTCCTTTATGTTAGACACTTCACAAAAGCACATTTGCTTTTCCAAAGAGCTGGTGGTTCCTCTAAGCAAGACAAAGTGACGGAAGGAAAAAGCTCCACATCACAAATGGTATTTCCAGTCTTCCTTAGAGGTACACCAGTACTACTGTAGCCAGTGCTCTGGCTTCCCTTAGCTCCTTGGGGAGCTCCTGGGGCAGATGGCAAGTCCTGCCCCTCCCAGGTTATCTCAGGAACCAGTGATGAAGTGGTCTCAAGTGGTTTGAGTGAATTTCCTTTCTTTCTGGAAGGCAACCCTAGCAACTCTCCCCTTATTAGGCAGTAGAGATGTATGCAGAAGGACACAGAACACCAGGAATTATTAGTCCCATGGCTCACACAATTCCTTGATTTAGGTGACTAGAAAAATCTTCTTGGCACTCCATGACCTGGCTGGATCTAGTTACAAATCTTTAGCTCATACTGACTTCACATTTGTATTCCATGACCAGCTGAGAAAATCCACATTTCAGCATAGCATATCCGTTATGATGCCAGTGAATAACAGCTTGGATCAGGTGGTGGGTAACATAATCTTCTGCTTTCTGCCTGTGTTTATTTTTGTATTTCTGCAGTCCCATCTGAAAAAAATAAAGGAGAAACAAACCCAGACCGCTGTAAACTTCATAGTGTTAAGCGCTGTACGAATATCCAATGAAGAGTTGCTCCCTGTGCTAAGGTGTTTACGGGCAGTGTACGTGAGAAGTAACAACACACGGGTGTGTTCAAGGGGGTCACTGAAGAGCCAGGAGGACTTGAGCCATGGTTAGGGCTGTTGGGGAGCTGAAGTTGTGCCATGTTTCTCTCAGAAACATGTTGTTTTCCAAGGCACATGGCCAAGATGGAATTTACTGCTCCAGCTCCAGAGAGGACTGGCCCAGAGCTGCAGTGAGGGATGGCAGAGCCTGCTTTGGTCAGGTACTGCTTTGTCTTTTTGCATGCAAAAAGCTGAATCATTTTGATGAAGAAAATGAGGGTAACTGACCCTTTGGTACAGGCAGAGCATCAGCACCATCTCTCTCTGGGAAAGAGGGAGGAGGAGATTGTCCTCAGCAACCACATAGACAAAAGGAAAGTAAAATTCAACATCCATTGCCTTTTGACATTGAACTTCTTATTACATGCAGATTAATTTCCAGTGATGCTTTGAGCCCAAAGAAGTTAATTTGCTTTTCATGAAAATATCTTCATTTTAACTCCCAGAGGAAAGTCTTTTCCACCAAAAAGCAGGCTGGGGTGACAAATTTCTACCCAGAAATAAAAGGGAATGAGAAGTCAATACCTCCTCACCAAGCTGTAGTGTTCAAATCGAATTCTCCTTCCCAGCTGTGCCCTTGGCCTAGTTAAGGAATGACGGGAGCTGTCAATAGTCTGTCAGCTGGACTGGGGCTCTGGTGACCCTGGCCTTCATCTCATCCCCATGAGGAAACAGTCAGCTCTGCACTTTCTTGAGAGCCATCGAGTGCACAGGGGCTCAAATCCATATACACTGCATCTGCCATTGACACCCTGGTCCAGGTTCTCCTTTGTTGTCATGGTCACACTTCATGATCAGACTTCAGGGCTATTGCTTGGGAAGAACAAAGGGTATCTCCTTCCAGAGTGAAACAGCTGCTTTGAAAAGCTTTTAAATTTGACAACTGTTTGATTACCTGAAGCTTCCCCTAAAATACAGAGGAGAAAGCTGGGGGGAATATTTGGGCCGTTCTCAGTATCCATGAAAAGCTCCATGGAGCTGATCAAGAGAATCTCTTCTAAAGCTCACTCATGATCCAAACCAAACCAAGAGTGAGACACATCCTTTGCAACTGCCAAGCGCCCAACTTAGCTAAGCTACTGTCTACTTTAAGAGGAGTAAAACTGTCCTCAAAGCCAGGGACTGCCTTGACTATAAAGGCAGAGCAGGCACCTTGCTCACAGGTGATCTGAAGACATGATGCTGTGCCCACGCAAGGCCACTGGAGTCCTTCCAGATGAATTGAGCTCTGCAGGATGGTTCTCCTTGTCTCCATTCTCCTCATTTCTCATGAGAGATGGAAAATGAAGCTGTTTGAGGTTTTCACAGCCCCAAACTGTGTCTGTGATCTGGACATCATCTTGGTCTATCTCCTGTGGACACTGTCAGCTTCTCTTAATGTTGTGTCTTTGGAGAGTGTCATAAAGGTACAAATTACTCTATGCCCCCAGATAAACACCAAGAGATGCTGTTTGCTACCTATAATGGTCAAGTAGCCCAGTAAGTAGGCTAGCCTTACGCTGAGGAGCAGGTTGCAAGCTTTTGTAGTAACTGAACATTGGCCATGTATGGAGGAGCCATAATCTTTCTGGAGTTGGCGTTTGCTTGTTTAGCTGTAACAGCAGTTTTCTAACAACCAAGTGACCATCACTACCATTGCCTGAGTTTTAGCTTCACTTTGTGCAAATGTGTGTAACATCAAGTGCTGCCCAACGTGTGATATATTGCCATCGCTAACAGGCAGGAGTACCAAGATGTTACTCCATGCTGAGTGAACTCCCTATGACCCTGTTTTGCCATACAGTTATTTTACTGGTATTTGTTTCCATTGCAAATGCAACGAGAATTCGTCCCTAAAAGAGAGTTCAGGCCAGTGACAGAAACGTTCTCATTTAAATGTGCTTGTAGACAAAGACAACTAAGAAGAGTTGTGTTTGCAGTCCATTAATCAGAAGCATTATATCATCTATAAGATGGCAATAGGTAAGTAGTGTCCAAGTTTTCTCAGAATTTCAGCCTCAGAGCACTGCAGTTTTGCTTTGGTTAAGAAAAAGCTCTTTTTCTAAGATTGCTTTCTGTTAATAAGGCTTCTGCTACAGCACAAAACTGGGTGATCTAATTATGCATGCCTTTTGTTTGAAAGTTTGTGTAACTAGCAAGTCAGAGCTTCTTTTCAGAGTGTTTGAATGGTATCTCTTCTAAAGGTCAAGGGAGGAAACTTGAGATAATAGAGCAAAAACCAAATCAGAATCAGTTGCTTTCAAGCTCATCCAGGGGTTACAGTAGCTTGAGCCTGATTTGGGAACCGAGGAATTTCTCAGTAGCCTGAAACTGATGAAGTAAAAGAGGCAAAGATCCAGGAGGGAGCTTATGAATAGAAACAATAGGTGCTGCAGTGGCTGCTGCTAACATCTTTGCAGAATTGGGACTTTATTCTTCCTGGTGCTCAAAGCTGTTTTTTGCTGGAGAAGCTATTCTATGTGTTTATTAACTTAAGGAAGGTTACAGCCTTGCTGATGGACTGGGCTTCCTGGTATACCTCTAGCTGGGACAAGGATAACATACCATAAAGCCCATGTAGCCTCCTTCTTTATCTAGCATAGAGGCAAACAAGTGAGTGCTTTTAAGCTGCAGATGTAGTGTTCAAACTAAGAGCTGGGAGGGTATTTCATAGCCATTAGCCAGCCGACAGAAAATGAAGCAGTAAAACTTACCCAGGCACTCAGAGCTGTAATTCCCCAAATGACATGTTATCCAAGGGAATTTATACATATTTACCAGAGAGATGTCAGTCAGGATATTTATTGTGTCTTTTAAAACCAACCATTTCAAAACATGATTATTCCTCTCTATCAGCTGCGCAGAGAACCAGGGTGCAGTTGGATGGTGCTGCAAGAGATCACCATCACTGCAGCAGCATTATACTCCCTTTCTGCCTCCTCTCCACTGTTCTGTCTTCCCCAAGGATGGTTGTCCCCCACCTTCTCTTCTGTAGGCTCCAGCACTCCCCTGTGCCCTTCCAGAACACATTAACCCCACTGGGTCAGCAGGAAGACATTCCCTGCTTATTCTGCCTGTGAAGATTGACTGTAGAGCCTGAAAACAGAGGGAGCTGAGGCCTGGACGTCTGACCCACTTCATACTGTCATTTTCAGCCAAAGTGACCTAGAGATTTCACCCTGAAGTGTTAGCAAAACCTGACCCATGTTTATTCAGCTGGGTTAATTCTCCTCCCTAGTGCAGCCTTCTAGCCACAGCCCATTGATATTATTTGGGCTGCTTCATGCTATCAGAGGAAAACAAAACCTTGAGAGGCTCTGCTGTGCTGATTGTGACATTTGCTGGAGGGAGAAGGATGGAAATAAGGCAATATTTAAATGGGCATCTGAGCTGCAAGTATACAGCAAACCATACGAGCTTCACAAATATTTTCTGTGATCAATTAAAGGAAAACTGTATGATGACAATGTATTACATTATCTTGTCTGGAGACCAGAGGAAAGATGGTCTGTAGATATTTAAGGTGCTCCTAATTTCCAGTCTGTCTCCTAAATACTCTCCTCAGCATTTGCCTTTTTACCTCTGACTCCAGTCCTAAGGCCTATAAACCATAGGCCTTAGGTCTCTGCTTCTGAACAGTAGATGATGACACCTTGATAGTGGGATGGTGCCTTCAACCCTTTCTTCTTAGAGTGGAGACATGTCCTAGGTAAGATAATCTAAACAAACAGACACATTGTGTTGCAGGGCTGAGATTAAAACTGTATTTATGATTTGCTGGCAATTTAGTTTGCAGTCTTCTAACAGAAACCTGACCATATCTCTTGGTGGGTAAATGGGGCTTTGTCTTACCATCAGTGCCTGTGTTTACTCTTGAGGTGGGCTTAGATGAGCTTGAGGGTAAGGTGCTGATCAGTAGGTATCACAAACTCTTAACAAAGAGATGTGAGGGAACCTTCACCCTGAGATGCAATCAGGTACATAAGGACTCACAAAGTATCTGAAAAAGTCTATTCTTAGGGCTGTTATCTTTTAATGCCAAGTTCTGGTTTAAACTTGTCCTCAGCAAGCAGAAGCAACATTTCTCCCAGCCTCTCTAGGGGTGAGTAGCTGAAACATGTCCCACTGTAAATAGCAAACCAGAAGTATCACTCCATCTAATCACATCATGCCATGTTCTTAGTCATGCTCCCACAGGTCAGCAGCTGTGTGAAGCAAGATCTTCTGAAAACTCTCCCCTAAAGATGCAGTCTGCATTCACATGGGAGATGGAAGTCACAACTTGCTGGTCATTAGAAGGAGACCGCATGTAGACAGTCATGGAAAGATGAAAGTAAAGACAGTAATTCTTCTGCAACGGGTCTTTAATGTATTGCTCAGACAGGTTCTGTGATGCTTTCCAGGGTTCCCTGCTGCTACGGTGCTCTTTGCTAACTGAGGAAATCTGGGTAAGAGCTTGAATATAAGGGCTGCCAGAACAGACCTTGCTGCCCAAATATGCTTCATACATACCCATCTGTGTGCCACAAATCCCTGAATATGACAGACATCATTTCCTAAAGAAACCAAAGCAAAAGTTCTATTTCAGGATATGCTAGAAGTACAGTAAAGCACATTGTATTTATGAAAATAATTTAAGATGTCAATTTAATAGTAAAAAGTAAAACCAAAATCACATAGAGGACATTTCTCACTTCTATTACATTGCAATGAGGTAGAATCATAGATTCATAGAATAGTTAGGGTTGGAAAGGACCTTAAGATCATCAAGTTCCAACCCCTGTGCCATGGGCAGGGACACCTCA